>PVJO010002319.1:0-146650 GCA_004026905.1 Hystrix cristata
AAAAAAAAAAACAAAAAAAAAAAAACAAAAAAAAACCAAACATGCATTTCAAGAGTACAAAGCCTGAGGAACTCTGGCATTTATGAAGTTGCCCCATCTTCATTTCCGTCATTCCTAGTATGTGGTAACTGTTCCAACATCCTGCGCTTAGATGATATCAAGGACATTGCTCTCATTTTGCTGAAAGCCTGTGCAGGCCTCATCATTGTATTTTTTTTTTTTTTAATTTGAATTCTAATTCCATTTTATGCACTTGTTGTGAAAAAGGCTTAAATCTTTGGCTTCAGTTTCTTCATTTCTTTTCTTTCTTTCTTTCTTTTTTTTTTTTTTTTTTTGGTGCTGGGGCTCGAACTCAGGGCCTTGTGCTTGTGAGGCAAACACTCTAACCACTGAGCTAAATTCCCAGCCCCAGTTTCTTCATTTCTAAACGAGTAGAATTTATTTATAGAATTTGTCTGTGTTCTAGTGAGTTTTAACATTACTGTAACAAATGCCTGAGATGATGAATTTATGAAGGCAATGGTTTATTTTAGCTTACAGTTTTCAAAGTTTCTGGCATGATCGGATGGATTCATTCCTTTTAGTTCTTGGGTAGCATGTCATGGTAGGAGCAGGTGGCAGAATAAAACACTCACCTAATGGCCAGGAAGCAAAAAGAAAGAAGATGAGGGGCTTGGGTACCACTCTCCCCTTCAAGGGTACGCCGCCAATGACTGGAAGACCTCCTGTGAGACCCCACTTCTTAATGGTTCCACCAATTTCCAGTAGCAAACCTTGAACACATGAACTTTGGGTAATAGTTTAGATCAGAAATATTGTGTGTGAGCGTTTGTGTGTGCGTGTTCTAACATTTTAATTACCTGAATAATTATTTTTGCCAAATAACTTCAAGAGAAATTTTGATAAAATTCTTTCAAGTTTTTTTTTACCTCTAATATTATACTAATATTTGCACGTTATCTTTAATGTGAGGAATTGGTGATTGTGACGTGCTTGGTAAGGCATAGAACTAGAACCAGGCTTCCAAAACCCATGCTAAGGGTTCACTGACTTTTTCAGGCACTTGGCATTGGCTTTTAGGCAAGTACCGCAATATTGCTGTGCATAGCCAGCTGCTCTGTTTATCTGGAACTAAAAGGGTTTTCAGCACGTGGATCTTCCAGTGTCAGACTAGAGAAGTCCCGGGTGCACCAGGATGCAATGTCCAGTGTATGTTTATGTGAAGGGACATAAAGGGGTGAGGGAAAGAGATTCTGTTGATGTTTATCCCAGCTCAACCTTTTCCTTTACCCATCCATAAGATTGTGGCTGCCTGTGTTCTGACATCTCACTGACACGTTTGGTATATATCGACGAGTGTGGTTCATATCCTTTTCCGCTCAGTGCTTAGACATATTTGAGACTTGTTACTGTGATTTACCATTTACCATTTCATCTTCAGGCTTGTGGCTTCCTTTTTCCTTCTGTGTTCTAGTTTTGGAGAACCCATTTGACAGTAACTACCCCTGAAATGTATCATGCCCCTCAGTTGCTTGAAGTTGTGTATCTCCTTGTCTCTTCAGTCATTCCCATGATGAACCTGAGCAAGCATAGCCAGCCAGCTAGGTCTCCATCTCCCGCATCCTAGGTCAACCTGATACTCACAAGAAAGTAAGTTTGACAAGGACAGAAACCAGCGATTAACTCTGTAAAGAACTAAATCATTCTCTATTGAGAACTGCATTGGGAATATTTTATGGTATCAAGTAAACATGTCTTTTTTTTTTTTTTCCCTAGTCCAAAAGACTAGGAATGACTGTTATAAAACACCAATGTTTGTGGAAAATGATGTTTACTTGTGTGATGACTCAATGTATGAATAAGTTAATGATTTAGTTTGATCAACAAATGGTATTATCTTCATAAATACTTAACTAAAATGGGTAAAGCAAATGCATTAACCATAACTAACTGAAATTATAAACTAGATGTGAAAGCTTATTGTAAAATATTATTACACATTTTTCTTTTTCTGATTTTTTCAGTTACTAAATATTTTGTAATATCTATAACACATATTGAATGCAAAGAACTGGGTTTGTTTTTTTATAGACTGCATGTTTTCAGTACTTTAACACTTGTACGACAGTGTGACATTGGATTTGTCAGACCTCATGATGAGCTAGTTTGGGAAAATATCAGGAACTTACTCAAAGATTCTATTAATAATAGCAAATACTGCCAGTTTTATGACAAAATTTTATAGTAATAGAAATGTTAGAACAATTGACCCAAGAAAACTAGCTATAGTCAAAAGCTTAATTTAAATCTTTCTCTCTAAGACTTTATGAGCAAGTTTCAGTTTGGGGAGAATTTTTCAAATGTGTTCTGGAATCATAAAGTTAGGTAATATTAATTGTATAATAGTGAAATGAAGGTCAAACTGACTGACTTCTGTCCCAGAATTATGATGTACATTACTTCCAATGTTAAGACTGAGTTCCAAATAGTCTTTTTTGAATAAGCACAAAACTGATCTGTGCCACTGAAGTGGTAGGTGTGGAATTAATGTGTTGCTGAAGACTTGGGATTGCATCTGGAGTAAACCCCCATGTTGTCACATGTCCATCAAACTGCAGTTTTCCGCCAGACTTCCACTTTCTCTATCATACCCTTTGGTTATTTGAAATTGTATTTCTCCTGCTTGTTTTCCTTGATCCCAAGCTCATCTAGATATCAGAAAACCTTCCTAACTCTTAAACCATTTTGTCCAAAAGATTTTCTGAAATCACACATACTTGTTTTTAACATTTTTTTTAAACAAATGAACTTTCAATGTACTTTTGTAACCAGAGTGAAGTGCTGCAGCCCACTGGTATTACTGTAGACCAGAAATGGTAGCTGGCATATTTCCATAACCAAACTAATCTCTGTAGTTAAGGATGACAGCACAACTCTTGCTGCCCTTCCTGGAAGTTAGCGCCATAGATTGCTTGTCTGCCATTCTCAGGTGTGTATCAAGAGTTACTTCATATCTAGTTTGGCCTAGAATTTGCTTTCTCTCTTTTACCCACTGGATTTAGTGAGAGCCCAGCATGAGCTATTAGTGGCTCACCCAGATTATTAAAACGGACCTAGAATGAATAATTTTGTGACAATTTTTGTGGTATATAGTGTACTACATTAAAAGAATATGAGTTATAGTGTTAGATCTATGATGTGCTTAGCTGAATAAACTTGTAAAGTTATTTGCAAAACTGATCTTCTAAAAAGTGGCTCATGTTCATGGTTCAATAATAATAATCTCAATTTTTGTTTTACAGATTAAATGATGTGATATACATATATGTCTATATCCATCTGTATCTATCTATCTATCTCCTCTGTAATACATAGGGCATTCAATATTTTACTTTTTATTTAACTAAGATATGAGTGCCCATAATACCCTAGGCACTACACTAATACAGAACAGATATGTAGTGACATGATTATAGCTCAAAAAGTGTTTAGTCAAAAAAACAAGCAGAATGGTGAGAGTTGTTATCAATGACCCTAGTGTACTATCTTCTATAGTAACTGTGAACAACTGCTTGAACTTTGGCTTTTTCAGTGACACTGGACAAATACCTACTAATCATTTTTAATGGCATTGAGTTTAGGCAGAGAAGCGTTCTGCCCTAAGGAATCTTGTGAAAAATGATACCATGATTTTTCTAAAAAGCTACTTGATGTGAGCAGTACCTTAGAAAAAATTCTGCATTGGTAATTTATACTTTCTTTAGCAGGCTTAATTAAAGTAAGATAGGAAAAAGCAAGTGAAAGGCATGGGTTTTCAAAGCCAGAAAAATCTTAAGAATGCAAACGCATTTAAGTGGGTTTAAACCTAATAGTTGCCCTCATATAAAATAAGAGTTTACAAGCCCAAGGCCCTGAGTTCGATCCCTAGCACCACAAAATAAATAAATAAATAAGAGTTTATGAGTACATATAAAAATATATATATTGAACTCTTTATGCATATGGAAATGGTGCCACAGAGATTAGATACACAATTTATCCCTTTCATATTCTGATACCAATCATGTTAGTAGCATTCTCATGCATAATTTAAGGAAAAAAAATCTATCTTTGCAGATGATAAGTGATAGAGTAGAAAAAATCACTACTCTTTGAAAGGCTCCCTGAAGGAGCTAATGGTTTAGGTGCTCAATCCCTGTCTTCTTGGTGTTTGTTGTGTTGTTTGATGGCAATAAAGGAGTTAGCATTGTTGCTTTAGCACACCGTCTGACTTTGGGTGAACGATTTACACTGTATCTCCAGTGTCGCAAAAAGGTCCCAGCTGCAATTCTTTCTAGGTCTTTCGCATACTGAAAGGAGGACAATCCCGAAGGGTATCATTGAGGGTTATGATACAGGCCTGAGCATGATCAAATGCAACATTTCAGAAGCCTTGAGGATTTCTTTTGACACTTCTTGCACTGAATTTCTCTCCTAGTTCCTCCCTTAGGTTTGATATTTTAGCTCAGTTCTCTTGAGGGATAGCTATGTGCCTTGCACAGCTCTGCATTCAAAACCAGTAAGTTGGAAATGTATAGAAATTGTATCCTGTTGTTCTCTTCTCAGCTCTGCCTTTTTCACCAATGTGCTTTCTGGAGTTTGAATTAATACTCTTAACAATTATTGCCAAAATTAATTATGCATATTTTATAGTATTTATAGTATATGGCGAGTTAAAAGAGTTGTGAGTGCTAGAAAAATTCATACCAGATTTTTCCTGGTATTGTTTACTTTGAACTGTTTAGTACCCAGTTTCTCTGAAATTGGTAACTCCTACTTATTCTCACAATTCTTCTGAACAGTCATGCCTTCTAGGAACCTGTTTCGGCCCTACCCTTATTGGCTTCTGTAATCATCTTACATTTCCAGATCACCTCATCCACACTTACCTAATGTATTCATTGACATGTTCTTTCTGGAAGTATGTACTGAATGCTTAAAATTTCCCAGAGTAGTCAGTAGTTCATATTGCCACTAGATGTTTACAATGGTCTTCTAAACCATTTTATATACTTCTTAAATGCCCAGACCAGGTCTGATTTGTTTTTTAATCCTTAGGTGCCATCCCTATTTCTAGAAAGAGTGGATATTTAATAAATATTTGTTGTTATGATTCACTGACAGGAGCTGTGGGCTACTTTTACCAAAGCTAATTGAAATACAGCAGTAAATGAGCCAATATCCTGTATGCTACTGTTAAATCATTTGATCATTAGGACTTGTAAATATATGTATTCAAAATTGTATTTTCTCTGCGTAGACATGTCCTCACAGCAGGAAGTTAAATCTGAAAATACAAGTCTCCTGAATAAAAATGCCAAAGTCAGAGAACTCAAATCAGGAGCTGTGAGCAATATACCCCTTGACTGATAGGTGCTCATAGTGGATTAGAGGACATTAACCAGGCAGGTGTATGCTTACATAAGCATCCAAACAGCTTTCCAAGACTGTCTTACAGACTTTATATACTAAAGGTGTATGCCCAATGGACATTTGAATTTGGGATCCCTACTCTACGCCTTACAAATATGATACTATCTATAAACTCTACTGCTTTCTCTCCCTGGCTATTCCATCAGATTGTGACTGATTGGTTTGGACCACTTCCTAGCTATCCAAAATAAGCTTTCATATCAGTTTTGCAAACCATTTCTCAGTTAAAATCTCTTTATATGAAACAGAAAGTTTGTTGCTAAAACAGTTCTTAGTAGTGAATTTCATAAGGATGTGCACACACACAGATACACAAGAACACACACACGTATGTGTGTGTTCATGTGTGTGTGATGCTGAATCTTATAATTTAATAAATTATAAATGTTCTAACCATCTTATGTCTGTTTCAAATTTTCTATAGTCACATCAGAGGAGGTGCTTCTTAATCCCATAAAATGAATCAATTCATATGAAAATGATACCTTGTTTCTGTCCAAAAGATTATGTAACATATGTGTCCGTGTGGAAAATGGAAAAGACATTTCAAGCTGAAGGAATTTTTACCTCTCTGAATAAAAGTTTTGCGGTATTGACCAATTCAGCAATTACGATGTAGAATGAGGCTTGAGGAATTGGGGCTTGCTTAAAAAAACCTAATGGAATGGCAAAGAGTTTGGACTTGGAATCATTGTATTGCCATCAAAGTATGTGTCTTTTAAATACTAAAATATTTTCTGCTTTAGAGAGGGTGATGACAGCATGGTGTAGGACAAACATAAGTAGGGAGAGTTAAGGAGCCAGATGAAAATAAGTTTGCAATATTACTGGAAAGGAAATATTGGCTGTAGAAACAGAACAAATAAAGAGAATTTGAGAGGCCATTCCTTTGAAGATGTGCTATGTGAAGAAATGTAAGCATGAAGCATATTTTCAAGAGTCTATTTTGGAAGAAAACTTTTCAAGAGTTTGACCCCACCTCCTTGTTAATGTTTATAGAATTGTATTAAAATAATTAAATTTATTTTTGTTTACCTTAATATGCTAGCGTTAGTTACCAAGCCATTAGAAAACATTTAAATATCAGTACTTCAGTCACAAAATGTAGCTAATTAAAAAAATAAAACAGATAATTCAGTTTAAAGAATGGTATTTCTAAGAAGGATTACATTTGGTTAAAACAGTTTTTCTTTATATATGTGAATTAGATTTGGTCAGTGAAGAGGATCACTTCGTGGCAGGCAAAGATCTGGTCCTGGGCACATCACAGTGGCTGGGAAAGTTCTTTCTTCACAAGGCCTACCTTATAATGAGGGTTCTTATTATCCACTTGTGTTCTGTTGACTTGGGCTTCAAGTTCGTAATTAAATTTTTATGCACATTAGATTAAGAATACCACTTTAAATCAAAGGACTGCATTGGGAAAAACTAAATAATTCAAAATGTTTCAATTCCCTCTCTAGAGCAATTTTGAACAAATAATAAAGAGCTCAAAATTCAGGTATTAGAAGAGCAAATGAGAAAACTCCATGGCCCTCAATGATGTGTAAATTGAATTATCACTGTTTTAATTAACCATAAAGAATTTGACTGATTTAAACTTTACTTTATCTTTATAGAAAAATGCCTAGAATCTTCCTGTGATTATCTACTTTAGATAAAATAACTATTTTCCTAAGAGAAAGTTGTAACAAATACACAAGTTGATTTATATTTACTAATTTGGCATTTGATAGTGTGTATGGTCACTGTGACCACATAAAAATGCCATAACATTAAAGTGATTGTGATGATTTAACTCTTCTTTTTTAAATGTTCTTTGTTGGTGACCTTATTAGTTATCTACATAGTATGACACATGAGCGCACTATTTCATAACCTTCTGAGTACTAAGGTTTGGATTGTTTTTTAATTAGCATTTTAATTGCTCATCAGACTAATTGAAGACAGAGGTGGAAAATGGAGCCATTGTTACTCCCTTTGGTACTTATCAATACTGCGTGTTCCCAAGGTCATGCTCCTTCCCCGAACACTGACAGAAGCTTACTTTGCTTCAGGCTTGCTGACATATGATAAGACAATACTGGGGGCGGCATCTTTGAAAGTAGGGAAACTTTCTTTTATCTGTGTTTCTGAATATTTGGTCTATCCATAACAGAGTCGTTCATCATTTCACAATGATAAGATGAGATGTAAATGGAATAACTCTATGATTAATGTTATATCAGACAAGACACTTGTTAGCTAGTTGAGATGTGAACTCAAATGGCTGGTGTTTCCATTTATAAGAAAGAGAGATACTTGCCATGATCTATGGATTTGTTTAGAAAAAACTTACTTGATACCTTCTATGTTACAAGCGTATGACTGGCAGCCAACGAGATACATGCTCTAGTTATGAAAGGTGAAGAGTAATCATTTTCTTATTTTATAGACTAAAGTGGAAGCTGTTTCAACCCCACTAAAGGAATACAAACAAATTGCAAATGCATCCACAAAATGGGCTTTAGCAGAAAGGGCCGGGTAGTGCAGTGGCTAAGTGTACAGACTCTGGGCAAGAGGCTGATGAGGGGTGAATACCAGGATTTCCAACCACTTGCTCTGTGATCTTTCTGTACCTCAACTTTGTTGGCGTTGTCTGGGAATAGAGGTTTGTATGTTAGAAGTCTACTATGAGGATTAAGTGAATTAATATTTTAAAGGCATTAGAATGACCTCTGGAACACTTTGGTAGCATACTATCTTATGTTACTTTGAAAAGGAACAAAAACTTATCACAGTTTAGGATCCATACTTTGAAGATGGATATTTCATGGCAAAATTTGTGTTATTGTTTAAAAGTGAACATACTTCTATCAGTTCTGTAAAGATAGTCAGGGTTGCTCTACTTTCTTTCAGTTGCATCCCTACTCATCTACAGGGTGTAAACATTTTCCATCTCATTCCTATAATTGTGTTTTCTTCAGACGAATGTTATATATATCTTTACAAAGAGCATTAGGGAAAAGACAAGTGATGCTATCTAGCCTTAGCTAGTAAATAAACATGGGCAAAGTTTGGCTTTGTATATTGATTATCTACTTTACATGTACCTTGCATGTTAAGCAAGGTGCATCTGGTTAGGAGCAGACATAGTAGCTATTCTGATATCTTCTTTAAAAAATAAATTGTAGTTTCTATTCCTGCTCATCTGATCACCAGTCTCTTCTCCCTAAAATGAAGACTCCAACATAAGCACCAACTTTTTCATAAGAACAATGGGTAGTCTATCAATTCCAGGTTAAATGTGACCTGAAACATCTTTAGAAAACGTTAGTTTGTTGTTCATTTGATCATGGAGTCTAAATTACTATGTTTGCTATGCAAACAGTTTTTTTTAAAACATATTCCTCTGTCTCTATTCTTTCTTTCCCTCTGACTCTATTCTTAACCTCATCACTGTTCATAAGTCCCTTATGTCTAGAGATCCTAGTGTTGCTCTGCTTAGAATATTATTCTGTCAAGTAGATAAAATAGTCTACAGGGAGGTTTTCCCACCATATGCCATCTAATCGTTATATCTTCATTTTGCTTTTCTACTTTTATAATTTGTAATTTTATCCTACATATCTCTTTATCAGAGTTGCAATTTTATGTGATATCATCACTTCTGTCTTTGTAGATCTTTTTCTTCTATTTATGTTATTTTCAATAAATTAAAATGCATTTTAGGCTTTATATAGTTAGAAATTAGCATGTATAACCTCGGGTGCATCTGTTTCCGTGTGGATTTGCATACTTGCTCGTGAAGCACAAGAGCTTCCTGAGAGGACAGTCGCTGGCACTAACCTTGGGCCCAAGGAGTACACGGGACTTTCTAAACGTTCTGTGCTTTATCATCTTTCCGCTTTGGCCTTGTGAGGTATTTAGAGCTTTTAAAATATATTTTCATAAATCATTAAGTTGCTAATAAAAAAAAGTTCATTTTTGTTTTTAAAGTCACAACAGAAAATCTCTGCAGTTCTTTTCTTAAGGTAATATGATCTTCTTCCAACCTTTGAAATGACAATTATTTTAGACCAAAGCCAAATCAGTGAGACCATTGACAGTTTGCCCACAAGTGCTAAGACAATTTGACCTGTAGTAGAAATGGTGTTTACTATTATATCTGGGATCTTATTTCTTGATACTTGTTCACGCACTAATGACCTATATGGGCCTATAAAGCGATATGGCACACATGTCCTGGCAAGGCTTTGAAACAGCCTGTAGAGCACCATGGACCTCTTTGTAGCCCTTGGGACACATTGAGTAGCCAGTTCAAAGTGCTTTGTAAAGTGCAAGTATCGTTGCTCACCTATGGCTCAGGTACTGCCAAGACGCTAGTAATTCTCCTCAGATTACTTTCTTTAAAGATACGAACCTAAGACCTCTAGAATCTAATACCCATTAAACTTCATTTCAATAATGTTCTTCTACATATCCTGACTTCCCCATCTCTGTATGTACACACACACGTGTGTGCGCGCACACACACACACACGTATTTTATATACATAGCACATTGTATATATTCAGAGAAATGAATTGCTGTCAGTAAAGTTATATATACACTATAAAATTTTAAGCTTATAAAATATAAGTGCAAATGCTCAGGAAAGCATTCCTGTAAATTAAGATAACATAAGATGAATATTAATTCAAGCTGATACAAATTATCTAAGCACATACTTTGTACTCAGCATTCTGCTAACACCTTGGAGTTTGAAAAAAGAAATAGCTGATTTTCTTTCAAACTTTTCAGTGAACTATATTGATGTAAACAAGCCTTTATGCATGAATCTAGGAAACTTTCATTCAAAATATTCTATGGTTATGCTGTGGTTACTAGTGTCCTAAATCATTACGTAGACCAGCATGAAACCATCATGCACGTACAGGGTATATGTAAGGGGAGCATATCATTTGTGAAAGAATGTTTTTCTTACAAGTCACTCATGTAGAAACAAATTATAATTCTTTACATAGAGCAAGGACTTTAAAGGATTGAACTTGTAAGTGAATGTAGAAGTTTCTGTTCCTTTATTCAAACTACTGTATTTTTGTAACGTCTGTTAAGGAGTTGTTGTGTAGTGTAGCTTGAAACAGAATATTGAGAGTGGTGGTTATGGACTATGTTTGAGAGCTAAAGAAGAGATGACATTAGATTTTGTGTATCAACATCTTATCAACTCACTATCAACAGGTATTAAAATCTTATGGTCCCTTAGGTGCTGTTTGAATTTTTGGAATAGTCCACTTGGCCTTAGCCATATTATGGAAGGCTAGAGTGGGATTTTTATTTGTTTATTTGTTTGTTTGTTTTTGTTTACATTGGGACTGCAGAAACAAAAAGCACTTTAGTGTCAGAATGGAGGTGGCAATGGTAATTGAGGTAAAAGAGTTTGAAGGGTCTTTCCTCAATTCTTGTATATTTTCTTTTCAGGAATAAAAGTTGGAGAATCTGAAATAAATTATTTTAAACACATACACACACACACACACACACACACACACAAATACACTCATAGACCCACAATAGGGAGCAAAGTTAAGTGGATCTGCTCTTGGCAGTTTATGATTTATTGTGAGGAATAAATGGTGGATAAAGAAGTCAACAGACATTTAATTATAAGTGGAAAAGGGTGCACTGAAGAAAAAGTTCAGAGAGCAATGAGGATAATTCTAATTTTCATGAAAGGATCAAGAAATTCTCAGAGAAAATTGCATTGCAGCTGAGTCCTGCCAGATGAGTGGGATTTTAACCAGGCAGTAGTGTCCTCGGAAGGGAAACAGCTCCTCTGCAGGACCTTAAGAGGAAAAGATACCATTAATGTGAAGGCCTGAGAAAAGCCAAAGCAACTGGGGAGTGCACAGTAAGAAAGAGCAGAGTAAAATGGGTTCAGGTACAAAGGCAGGTTTATTAGTCTTCTGTGGATATTGTAACGAATTATGGGTGGCTTAAGACAGAAAATTGTTCTTTCCCATTTCTAGGAGCTAGAAATTGGAAATTACAATGTTGGCAGGACTGTGACGTCTCTCCTAATTCCCGGTGGTGACTGACAAGGCTGGGCCTTCCTGGACTTGCAGATACATAACCACAACCTCTGCCGGTGTCTTTTCTATGCCTGCCTGTCTCTGTACAGGGCATTCTCTGCATGCCTCTCCATGTATCTTCTCCATTTGCAAGAACAGTTATCATATTGAATTCAGACCCCTTCTCCAATGTGATTTCATCTTACTTAACATTCGAGTTATGTATTCAAATAAACTATTTCTAAATAAGATCACTGTGGTGGGCTGATATGATTCAACTTGAGCAGGAAGTCCTAGCTGGACTGAGTTAATGTAGATCTGGGCACAGAAGATCCACTTGAAGGTTGTTGCCAGCACAGTATAAAGCAGAACGGGAGCAGAAGACAGGGGCTGGCTGTTTCCCAGGAGAAGCTCTGCTGTGGTTGGTTCTTCCGAAGGGAATTTGGCTGTTCTCCTTGCAAGAGGAGCTCGAGGCCTTGCTGTCATCGAAGACGGTTGCTGTTTCTTCGGGGAAGCTCTGGTCTTCATCTCCACTGACAGCATCATATCTGGTTCCAGTACAGATTTATTCAGCCTTTTAGTGCAAACATGGATGTACACCACACATTGCTGTGGGCTCCCAGTCCTTGATTGGATCTTTCAGGTCTCCAGAATAGATAGATGTTCTACACTGTTCATGCATTTGGCTTGTGTGTGTGTGTGACTGTTGTAACTTGTATTTGTCCTGTATTAAATCTGCTCTCTTGCAACCCATTGACTCTAGAAAAGTAACTATTTCAATCACATTCCAGGTGCCAGGTGTTCAGTTCATATTTTTAGGGAATACAATTCAACTCCCAAGAGTAGGGTCTTTCTGCTGTGATGAAGACTTATTATTTTATTCAGTGAGAAGCCGCTAGCAGGATGAATAAAATTACCTGAATTAATTTACACTTTATAATTTTATTCATGTGACACTTTAGAAAAGGCACGGTGATTTGGACAAAAATTGGTCGAGTGGTTGTCACAGGCTAAGAGAAGGGGTTGGATATTGATGACAAAGAACACAAGGCGATTTGAGGCATAGAAGGAAATATTCTATATTTTGACTGTAAGTGTATGTCCATATTTATCAGTGTGTACACTAAGGGCAAATTTTTCTATATTTAATTATCTTTCTATGTGAAACAAATGGAATGGGCCCAGTTGGAATGGGCTTACAAAATGGTGGTCTCACTGCAACAAGGTTGTTGCAAAAATTAGGGTGGGGACGTGCATTTAGCGTTCCACTGTGCGGTGTTGGCTTTTGAGTATTAATCCGTCAGCTCCTTCTCATTGTAGCAGCTTGCTGAAAATATCTTTTTGTCATGAGAATGGTAAAGAAAGAGATTAAAACCTTGGGCACCTGCCAGAACAATGCTGGGGCAGGGGTCAGGGGGCCTTGGCATCAGTAGACAGGAATTACATAGATTTCCCAAGGCTTGCTCAGAATAATTAAGGAGAAAGAAAATAAGGATACCTAAGGGAGAGAGTAGAGAGTGAAATTAAGTGCCTCAGTATCCTTGTTGAGCGAAGGTTGATGGAATGCGGTGTGTTGAAGGGAACTTGGAGACTCCGGGAAAGAGGGGTGAAGATGACCTCCACACATGCCTCCAAGGGTGGTTGCCAACGAACAGCTGGAAAACACTACATTCTTTTTTTTTTTATTTTTAACACTACATTCTTGCACAATTTAAATTCTCCAAGAAAGCCTCCGTTGATCTGTAAGTGTCTAATTGACAAAAAGAGACAAAACACCTACAAAAACAAGGGGCTTTGGAAGAAGTGAACACATGTTTTTTTTTTTTTTATTATAGTCATTTCTGTTATTGCTATGTTTTATTTGGTTAAAAGAAATATTTTCTAACTTACTTTTGCTAAATAAAAATATTTCTTTTAGGGGCTGTGGATTTAGCTCAGTGGTTAGAGTGCTTTCCTAGCAAGCACAAGGCCCTGAGTTCAATCCCCAGCACTATATATATATTTTTTTATATATATATATATATTTTTTTTTTTTTTCTGTTTTCAGTCAGTGGGAGAAATAAACATCTAAGATGCTTCCCAGTCACTGGTCCCCAGATGATACTAACCTTTGATAAATTTCAGTAGAGAGAAAGTTGGATCCATTGGATGGGATGACATTTTGAAGGCTATTTTTTTTTTTTTTTATTAAGAAAAACATAGAGCTGGAAATGTAGCTCAGTGCATTTGGTACCAAGTGAAATCCTCAGTGCCAAACAAATGAATTTATTAAAGATATATTAAAAATCCAGACTAATTCCAGACTGGGGTATAATTAAAAAATCAGAGATAAATTCTAGCTATGTGAATTAATAATTAAGTGATCTTGTGCAAGTTGTTATTACTCTCTTAGATCAGATACTCTGTAATTTATTATATGAAATATGTACATATATCATCTATTTAATCAGCTGGATATTGAAATTATCCCATGTAAAACTCTTAATAATATTTGACACTTTTCACTTAATTTTTATTTGCCTTAAGATTTCCCCCTAGTACTTACTATATTGTACATATCATGGGTTACTGGTCCTTTCTGTGTTTCTCCACCAAAAAATGTGAAAACCATGAAGGGAAGTTTTTTTTTTTTTTTTTTTAAATTTAATGCTGTAACCTCAGTGGTTAGTGTTATAACTCAACATAAAACAATTGAATTAATGAACAGTGACTCTTATTAATTATATTATCCTCTGCCCCTTGCTTGGCAGTGTCTAAGTTTAAACAGTAGAAAGTTTCTCAGCAGAAAGATTTCTTGGCTGTTCCTGGAATACAATCAAAGACTTCGCCTTAGGTAGAAGTGAAAATAAAACCTTCACATCCTTAAATTGGATGAAAACTCTTGTACTTGCCCAATCAGGTGAAAATAACAGAAATCCAGGGTATCAGTGGTTGGGAAGGTTGAACAGAGTCTGTCAGAGCATCCTGACCTAAATGTTTGTTGAGCTACTTTACTTTGGACATTGCTTGACCCTCCAAGATACAGAGATGTTCATGAATAATGGAATGGAACTTGCAAAAGAACTTTTCTTTATTCACCGTAAGAAACAAGTGTTCTCAATATAAGGCAGAGTGAAAGACTTTGTTGATTTTGGATTCTGGATAAAATACCAACTGATCCTGTCCCTAGAGAAAAAAAATAAAATTATTCGTTCATTTCTTTCATTGATCTGCCCTAGAAAATTCTGAGTTGCATGAGTTTGGCATTGCTGAAAATCATTGCGGTTTCTTCAAACTTGGCTATGTTTTATTGGGATGTTTAACCAAACAGCACCTAACAGTGTTGATCCTGGAGAATTTTAGGGGCAGGAAAGACAATTCAACAGACAAACCATGTTATTTGAACAAATTCCAAATCCAGATAGTTGCTGAGTGTGTTGGCGAAGGGACGTCATGGGTTTAACAGTCTTATTCTCCAGGCTGAAAGCCTATGTGTTCATTCGATGTTTTTGGTGTGAATAGACAGCGTAGCCTCAGAATCTTCCAGGCAGATCTGGGCATGCATGCTCTAGGTTTCACTGCTGGAACGATGCTTAAATCATTCTTCCTGGGCATTGTGCTGCTATGAAAATTTCAGTGGAATAAACTAAATACCTATTTGTAGGAAGATCACAAGTGGGCAGAGTGACATCTGTTCACAGGTATATTTTTTTGTTGTTGTAGTTGTTGGGAAAAGTAATTGAGTCAGTTTCTGCTCCTTCTGTACTTTTTCTTATCTTCCCTATTATTTACATGGTGTATAAGACATGCTGATTTAGAGACACACGCTGGTTCCATTCTTATGTGCAGCCCTGCTATGATGGCTTGTCTCCCCAGTATGGCCACTTTGGAACCATCCATGCAGTATTATAGAAAATATCATCTTCACTCTTGACTAAAGTTACTTGAGACCCAGAAATGCATGCAGCCTTTGTGTGATGTCTTCATACTCATTAAAGGATACTGGTGTGCGTAAGATGAATTAATCATGTCTTTCTGTACTAAGACAAATATATATCATTACACTTTTAATTTTTTTGACATACATAAACAATTTTCCATCCATTGTTTCCTCATTTGAAAATGTAGATTGCAATTGCACCCTAGCTACATGTTTTTGGGTTTTTTTTAGGGAAAAAAATACTTCAATTTCATTCATGTTATTACAAATGGCAGGATTTTCTTCTTTTAAAAGGCTAAATTAGGGACTGGGGGATTTAGCTCAGTGGTTAGAGCGCTTGCCTTACAAGCACAAGGCCCTGAGTTTGATCCCCAGCACCAAAAAAGGGTTAAATTATACACTTACACATGCATACTGATCACATTTTATTTATTCATTCATCTGCCAATAGGCACTTAGGTTGTTTCCATATTTTGGTTATTGTGAATAGTCCTGCAATGAATATGGAGGTGTATATATCCCTTCAAACTATTGATTTCATTCCTCGGGATATTCTACAGCAGCTTTTCAGTGTCCTAATCTCACATACATGTAGGCACATGCACACATGCACTCACAGACATGCAAATGTGCAGACTATTGGCAGCGATGACTGTGTTGTTAATTAAATATCTTTTAAAAATATTAAATCAAAGTCTTGCAGTTCTACTTGACTAAAGTTACCCTAAAGCCAGGTTTTCCTTTCTTTCTGTTTTCTGCAATGCTGTAGTACAAATATGCAATTGTGGCTCTTTTTAGTAGTGATCAGTTTCTTAGTTGAGTGTTGCTGTGGACAGATTCACTTGTGTTCAGTTTATAATCTAAGTTTTAATTTTGCATACGAGACTCCCTGAAATTTTATTGCTCATTTTGTCACCTTTGGTATTTTTTGTAAAATTTAAATAATATCACTAATATCTTAGAGCAATCCCAAGGCATATATCTTCAAGTCTTTATTGACAAAAAATCCTAGATATTGCATAAAAATATCTGTCAGTAACAAGTTATTACAACATCCATTTTATTGATAGCAAGTAAAATTATTTTTATAGTGTAATAGTAAAGCAAGACAAGTATTTTAAATTCAAAGACAATTAATGAACTGAAATGTCCATTCTGTGTTAACCATGAGACATAATGGAGGAAATTAGCATGGGGAAAATTAAGCTTAGAACATATTCAAATAGGCATGTTTGTTCTGGCTTTAAAACCTAGATTATTGTTCCGGTCTACTGTCACAGAATTCAAATAGCCCCTCGTGTTTGAATTTTCCTCAATATACTAACATGTATTGCTCCCAATCATGGGATGGATTGTGCACTGGATTTCCAGTATGGAAATGACAATATCGATTTCAGCTTTGTTTCTACCAAGTGCTGGCTACATAGTTGTATGCCAGTTTCCTCATTCATAAAATGGAAATAATCTTCTGTCTGGAGTAACCAACTCTTCTCAGTTTCCCCAGAACTTTTCCTGGTTTTAGCCCTGAAAGTCTCACTGAGAGGACTAGCCTCCTCCCCATACCAGGCAAACTAGGACTGAGGTTCATCTTACTCTCTGCACTACTTTAGAGATTGCAGTAGTACTGGGTATATGAGAAAGTGCTTCTTGAAAAAGAATGGTCCTATATACGGAAAGCATTAGAAACATTTTTGGTGGACTGATTGCAAAGTGTTTTATTGAAAGTATGGGCTGCCAAGTTTATCTTCTCACATAACCAACCATGACTTCTACAACACAGGCATGCAAGTAAAAACTCAAAAGGAATCTGGGCCCAGATAAAACTCTGCAATTGGGAAAATAATCTTAGCCATAGTCAGTGACACATGTAGGTTTTGGTCCTTGTATCATTAACTGCTTCATGTTTGAGGCAGAGTCTCTTTCCTGTGGAGGACCAGGTCTTTTAGGAATTGAGACACCTGAGTTGGAAATTCTGGGCTGCCATTCCTAAGGTGTATAACTTTGAAAAGTGTATTTAATTCCCATATATCCCAATATCCATATTGCTTCAGTCTAAATATTTGTAACCTACACCAGATTCACATGTTGAAATCTTACCCCAAGCCCTAAGGGTGTGAGGTGGTGGGGCCCTTGGGCAATGTTTAATATTTTACAGAAGAGGCCACAGAGAGCCACCTTGCCCATACCACCATGTGAGGATGCAGTGGGAAGATGCTGTCTATGAGGGTGAATTTTACCTGACACTGAAGTGTCTGTTAGCATCTACCATAAACATTTGTACCTCCAGAACCACAATAAATTATTGTTTATAAACCAACACATCAATGGTACTTTTGTTATTGGAGCTGTAAAAGACTGTGACACAATTTTATAAAAGTTAGGGGTTTTTTTTGTATTTATTTTTCAATTCTTATTACTACATAATTGCAGTACATAATGATTATATTCATTGTAGGGAATTGGTACACCAACATAACACACTTCAGTTTATTTTTCCCTTTCCCTCCACCCTTCTTATATTCCGACAGCATCAGATTCATTTATTTATCTTCTAAGAACTTACACAGTTAATTATCATATTTACATGATAAAAACCAGACAAACAGGAACAAAATATCACATGGAACCCATAAGACAATTGCACTGACTCAAGAATACACTTTTAGATATATTGTTCACACTAGATTACAACAAAGTGGTACCTCTGTTCGGGAACTTAATTCATTCCACGATTCTGGGGAAGATGCCAACTTTCCTGTTCGTGCAGGAAAGATAGCTGTGGTCCTGTTCCTCACTGAAGGTGGAGTTCACGAATGGAAGCAAATTTTTGATAAACCCTTCTGTTTGCGAACCAAATTGTTCATGCACAGAAGTGCTCATGAGCTGAGGGACCATTGTAACTTACTTTTCTCTCTCTTTTATTTCTTAATATCTGTTTTTATTTCCTATTTTATTTATGCATTAAATTTTCCATGTAATAGAAACCATGTGATATTTGAGCTTCTTTGTCTGAATTACTTCGCTTAAGAATATGGTCTCAAGTGCCTAGTGTGGGAGTTTTTGATCAACTCAAAAGTTCAAAATTCACTGAATAAAGGTATTTTCTACCACAAAATTCCAATGGAATAGTAATGATGATGAAGAAGATGATGATGATAGTGATAATAACAACAGAAAATCAATGAAAATGTGAAACATGGCATATATCATTTTATGTGGTTTACAACTCAGTTCACAATAATTTATTTGCTTAGATATCTATGAAATGGAGAGTATGGACATTCCATTCATAATTTGTACAAGTAAAGATGCTATTGTGTAAAATGTGAAACCAGTTACTCAAGCCAGAAATAGACAGAGAGGCAACTGCAAGGCCAAGCTGCTAGCTGTTCATTTCATGCAATTCCCATGATACCAAACCTTATTTCTTGCTCCAACATTTTTCAGTCTTTGAGCACTGAAGACTCATCTGGCAACTTTACATTTCATCCCCAAGAGTGAACCTCTTAATGAATTTGCAATATATTCACAGGCCTTCTGCAAAGGTACCATCTAGAGTGGTAGCAATGTGTGCACAGCAGCAGGAAAGGAAGAAGGCCTCATTACTCTTGGCAGAATTACTTTTTAGCAATTTGTCAGCATTCATCTACTTTCTGATCTCTGTCCGTAACCCTAGCATAGACTTAAGAAGCTGGCCAACATGGTACCTCACAAACAATTCTTAACCTTCCTCTGGGAAACTTCTTAGGCAAAGAAGCATTGTTTCCTAGCATATTATCCTTCTGATTGCATCTTATGTTGCCAAGTCAGCTCCATTTTATTGCTATACTTGCACAAATGTATCCAAGGTCTGTGACTCTGTAGGAGCCTTCTGAACTCAGTTTTTAATGCCTTGTATATAATTTAACTACTTATTTTAAGATACTATATTATAAAATGATTTTTATAACCTAGATAGTGAGAAACACACAGATTAGGAAAGGAAGGAAATGCCATAAAATCCATCTAATCTAAAGGACAAAGTATTCAAAAGACTGCAGAAAGTAGAAAAGAAACAAAACTGACTAAGAATACTTACAAACATTGGGCAAGTACTGCAATTGTGTTAATTTTCTAGTGCTGCTGTAACAGAGTGCCAAATAGTACATGGCTTAAAATATTTTTTGAGAGTTTTGTATATTCTAGATATTAGTGGTCTGTCTGAGGAGTAGTTGGCAAAGATATTTTTCCAATTCTGTGAGTTTTCTCTTCACTTTATTAATTGACTCTTTTGCTGTACAAAAGCTCTTTAGTCTAATATGATCCCGTTTGTTGATCTTGTTGCTATTTCCTGTGCAATTGAAGCTCTGTTTAGAAAGTCCTTTCCTACTCCTATGTCTTCAAGTGTTTTATCTATTTTTTCTTCCAAGAGGTTTAATGTTCCTGTTTGAATATTTAGATCTTTGATCCATTTTTATTTTAATGCAGTATATGGGTCCAGTTCCATTCTTCTACAAGTTGTGACTTAATGCTGCATCTATGTGGTTGTTTGCTGGTTGTTATAAGCAAAAAGCACAATGTAGTGTGGCCTGTCAGCCTGTGTAATGGCCTGTAAGTTTGCGTAATTTTGGACAAATTTTAGTAAAAATATATAAAACATACAGAAATGTATTATCTCAATGTGCTAGAGGCTATAAAGTGTGAAATCAAGATGTCCGTAGGACCGTGTTCTCTGTGCCGGCTATAAGGATAAGTCCTTGGTTTCCATTCCTTCAGTCACATGGTTATGTTTTCCTTTCATGTCATTATGCTCTCTTCCTTCTTTATATTCCTGTCTCTACATCAAAAATAATTTAACTGAAAATTTAACTCCCTTAAAAATAATTTAACTGAAGAAGAATGAAATCATAATTTATTTTATAAAAGGCAAATGATATCTAAAATATACTAGAATTACTGTGAAGAAAACTTGCTAATCATGAGGGAAGGCTTGGAAATATATGAACTTCTTTTTATTCCCCCAATTTTTTTTTTTTTTTTTTTTAGGAAAAAACAGTAAATTAGAAAAATTCAACAGTAATGGAGAAAATCCAAATAGGTTATAAGATTGCCTCCAAACCCCAAATGTAGGTTGGTTTGGGCACCTCATTGGTAGCTACAAAACCCTTCTAGTGTCCTTGAGGTAGGAAGAAATAAAGGGTGATAATAGTGTCTCACTTAATGTCATGGAGAACAGAAAAGTCACCTGAATTCAGCAAAGATCATTCTTTGGTAATTTGATGGGCCAATCTGCAAACAGCAGCTAAAACTGGGAAGACAGGTTTGCTGAATCCACAAAAGACCCAGGAACCATAATAGATTCTGTTCAGGGCATACATTTTGAAAATGTACCAAAACCAAATTACTGTCTCTAGTTTGAGTCTTTTACTAGATTGCTGCATAACTTGAAGCAAATTTTCTGTGTACTTGTCAGAAAAACTGGTGGGAGTTGAGGTCAGAGATACCAGCAAGGAAATGGATAATGTTGGACTTTATACAAAGCCACTTAAAGAGTTTTTATTTCAAATATGATAGCACAGTATTGAAGGATTTTAGGCAATGAGTGCCATTTGCATACACAGAAATCATTCTAACGTGAGCATTTGCAGCAATGAACTTCCCTCTTAGGACGGTCTTTGTAGTGTCCCACAGAGTCTGGTATATTGTACTGGCATTATCATTTGATTTTAGGAAATGTCTAATTTCTTCCTTGATTTTTTCTGTGATACATTTGGTACTAAGCAGTGAATTATTAAATATCCATATGTTTGTCAAATTAATATCCCACAGTCCCTCTTATATGAGAAGCACAAAATATAAATAAATAAAAGAACAAAATAAAAGACAGGTAATAGGCAACAGGGAGATAGATCTTTTGCAAATGGGAAGGAAACCAGGAAATGGAGTGAGAAGGAAAGAGGAGCAAGAGAGGGGAGGGGAGGGGAACATAAAATTAAGTTATATTATGTGCATGTACTGATTCCCCACAATGAATGTAATATTTATATACCACAAACATGTACTATTAAAGATAAAACCTAAGAATATCATTTTTCTTGCTACCTGTAGTATGCACTGTATAGAAAGCAAACTAGAAGAAAGGAGTATGTGGTAAAATTCTGGGGAAGAAGCTGGTGGTTTAGAATTTGGCTATGATCAGTAGAGAGACACTAATAGTGCCCTAGTTTTAGGTATATTTTGAAGATTTAGACAACAGAACTTGCTGATTGACTAGCAATAAAGGACAAAAGAAGAGTAAGATATTCATTGGGACCTAAGTAACCAGATTTAAAAGTGCTACTAATTATTAGGATGAGAATATTATTAGAGTAGACTCTGGGATGAGTTGGGGAAATCAAGTGTTCTATAATGGCTTTGTTTCTGGAACAAAATGCCTGACACACACAATTTAAAGAAGGAAAGGTTTATTTTGGCTCAAGGTTTCAACCTGTCTGTAATCAGCTGACTCCCAGGTAGAAACATTATGGTGGAGAGGGTAGGAGAGGAAAGCTCCTCCCCCAAGGGTGGGCAGGACACCAAGAAAAATACACCCTTCAAAAACACACCCCTAGAGACCTCCTTCCTCCAACTAGGTACCACCTCTTAAGAATCCATCAAGTGTGAACTCATCAAATGATGGGCGAATCCATTGATGCTCTCAGCGACTTTACAATTTAATCGCCTCTCCAGGCATCTCTTTCTCCAATCAAGATGCAATTGAGATTAATCATCACAATGGCTGTGTTAAATCTGACACAAATCTGGAGTTCAAGATGAGATCAAGAATGAACATGTACATTTCAAAGCAATTGACCTATAGCTGAGATGGATAAATTGTTTTCATACAAAGTAGAGATAGTAATAAAACCATGCTTTCCATAATAATGTCTTTATTATATATCACTAGTTTAATGACATAATGGTTTGCATTTTACCCCACTGACAAATATTTAAGGGGTTGCAGTGGTCATTTTTCTGCATATATCTTGCCTATACGGAGGTGTGCATGTATAAGAGAAATTCCTAGAAGTGAGATTGCTGAACTCAAGCATATGTGCATTTACATTTTTGATGCTTTTTGCCAAGTATTCCCAGCAACAATATATAAAAAGTCTGTTTCCTCACACCCCTGCCAAATTTTATAATCTTTGGCAATCTGATAGGTTAAAAAAAAGAAGCATTTTTGTTATTTAATTTGCATTTTACAGAATAATTAGTGAGTTTGAGCATCTATCCATATGGTTTAAGATACTTCAGTCTCTTTTTGTGAATCAAACTGCCTGTTTATCCTTTCCTTATTTTTCCATTGAGTTGTTATTTTTTCCACCATTTTTCCTCTACTAATTGGACATGGTGTAAGTCTTTCCCAAATTTTTGTTTATCTTTGAACTTTTGCACTTATGTGCAGCAGGATGCATTTATTAATTATGTGATCATACTCATATATATAGAATAATAAAGCTAGAAGTGAAGTTTTGAAAGTAGTAGGACATTATATATAAAAATGTTCATTGTGCTGCATATTTTCTCAGTACTCACTGGATAATCATTTAACTATGGACTTTAGATTCTTTCTTGCAAAATGGAAATCACGATCTCTACCTTACCTTCAAGAACTTATTTAAGAATATATTATGAATACATATAACTTTTTGGGGTTTTAAATACTTGGAAAATATTCATTTAGGCATTCTAGTAGATTTGATAATAACATTGTGAAATACTAAGAATTTTCAGAGTGTCATTTAATCCTGGGAACTTCTCTCTTTAGTTGTTTTCTATCTTCGTACCCCTCATCTTCACATTTCCTCCTCTTCATTCTTTTGCCTTCTTGCATTGTCGCATTTGGCTGTGTTTCTGGTTACCAGTTATTCTGGTAGAGAGATACAATGCACACCAATCTGAATACATTTGCAAAGTTAGGGAGAAAATAAAGGCTTAAAGATCGCCACAAGCTCTGCCATTTCCGTCCTTTGAATACATGATGCACATGATAATTAAGCATACTGACACACTATACTAGCTAAATGGGGAACCATCAATAGAGATGGAGAGAGAGAAGTTGTATTCATAACTCTGGAGTGGCCAAATTTTGAACAGCGAGCACCCTGACCCAAGAGTCTGCACATCTGACAGCCAGCTTGGTTTCTCTTACCTTCTGGTTTTATAGTAGTGATTTATAACTATATCTTCTCACAAAATACAATCTACATCATTTACTTATTTTAAAACTCAACTAATCAGATGAATGTGGCTACTTGGATGAGTAAAACAGTAAATTCAAAATTAGAGTTGCTAATGAAAGGCTCAGTCAGGCTTACCATTCATGAAAACAAAGTAAAGCAACACTACTAAATTTTTGAAACTCTTAAAATATCTTTGTGGGACACATTTAGTTGCAATCTGAATTATCTTTTCCTAATGTCTGGCTGAGTCTTTTCATTGCGTGACTAGTTTGCTGCAAACAACTTGGAAGAGGGAGAAGGAAAAATTAGCATGATATTGATAAAGTACAGGGAGACAAGGGAAGAATAGATGAAAGGATGCAAGGATGGAGAGAAAGGAAGGAAAGAAGACAGATTGACAGTTCATTCTCTACCTTGTAGCTGAGTAGAACAGCAAATATGATTAAATACTTTTCCTTTACTTCACACCAGATATGCTAATGTGAAAGTATAAACTCAAACATCACTCAAAATGGTGGCAACAATATACCTGGCATGCATTTTGAATGGTTTATTGTTATTTGAGTGAGTGTACAGTAATGAATTCTACATAAAACAAGGAAAGTTTTATGAAAATGGTGTTATGATCTAATTGAGTTTCCTTGTACTTTTTCTGTTTCCTAACCATCATTTTGTATCCACAATGGTCAGAATTCTATGGTTAAAGTAGCCTCTGATTTCACCGAGATGGAAGCTATTAGTACTCTGCTTAAATTTTCCCAGAAATACAGAAGTAATGAATATGAACAATGAATTATTGTATTCATCACTTATTTACCTCTAATTAGTAAACTACTGTGCTGTGCAGGTCATGATGATAAAAAAAATGAAGAGTGTAGTCTATTCCTTAAAAGCATAGGCCGTCTAAGAAAAGAGATAGACTCCTATGTTTTCTAAAGTTTGAGACAGTCAATCTACTATATTGATATTATATTAACATAATAACATTTTCATTGTTAATATTGTTCCTGTTGCTTTAGCTTCTTTGGAGTATCAGTTCAGTTTGGTAGGAGTCTTCACTTTTTTACATGATTCTTTGGCACCGTGGTGTGGGTGGGCATAAGATACCTGAGCGGTTACTGATGTTTCAGTAATTTCTACCAAAGAAAAAAGACAAATATTCTTGTTTCAGCAAAAATTCAGGAAAGGTGGATGGATGAGGACAGGTCACGATCAGAACTAGCAGCTGAATGGGACCATTAACCTTGGTCCTAGTAAAATATTTTGCTGTGGGTTTGAAATCTCCTGAGTCTAAGAGTAAGCATTGATGTTGAAAAGAAAATACTGCTAAATGTGCAGGAGTCCCCGTGCCATGTATCTTTTGGTTCCTGGGAGATACTACCCTGTCACAACATTGTAGACTGCACTGGTAAGCAACGAGTGTCCTGTGGCACTTCATAAACTTAGTCCCTCCCAGATGACTTCCTGTTTGCTGTCCACCTGTCTCTCTTATTGTCTCTGTCCCTGACTCATGGTTTATTCTCTACTCGTCAGCACAATGCTTTCCCTACTCACTAGCCTTTAGAATGTGAACTCTTAAATTCTCATTTTCTCCAAGACTTGGCTTCGAATCATCCTACTGGGTGCTTCAGATTAGAAATAATAAAATGCCTCAATATAAAGTGCTTCTCAGTGTCAAGCAGACCTGCTTGGTCTTCAGCAAAATAAAGGAACTATATTTTCTTCGTCAAGGACACTGTAAACTCTGCACACTGAAAGATACTCTTAAGTATTTATGAAGGCCTACCTGATGATTTCAGATGTCCTTCAGCCCCCTTGAAACTACTCATAGATGTTAAAATGTGAAAACAATTTCCCTTTGTGTTTTGCCTCCGTTTTGATATGTTTTCGTGAAGCATATCACAGGAATTCGCTATGAAAAAAAATGTGTCTTTTTATCTTGTCAATCCCTCAGCCCTGTCGGTTGACATAATCTCAAATGGATCACAAATAACCTTCTTGTAGCGTCCCTGTCTTATTCCCCAAAGTGTCTGTGAATGTAGCATTTCTGAAAGAGGCAAAGCCTCCGTGTGCTTTATTTTTCTTTCTTTATATGGATGTGATCTCATCAGCATTGAGGATGTTATTTGAAACACATTCATCTCTGCCTGTCCTATATTTTACTGTTTTTCCTTCACCCAAAAACTTGTCTTTCTTTGCATATGGACTTACTCCTTTGGTTTCATTTCACTGATTTGTAATTGCTCCTTTTGAAATAGTGCTGTTTAAAAAATATAGGAATATTAATACTTTAAAAATTAGATACTTTAAAACTACTTTAAAAATTAGAACCTACTTTTAAATTGCTATAATTATGCTTTCATTCATTTAGGTAAACTTCTCATGTCAAATATTAGACAAGTTCTTTGACAAAATAATCATTTTTTGCATATTATTTAGTTTTATCTTTCTCACTTTTCAATTTATCATTCTAAAAGTAGGATATGTACATAATATATGTTTGCAACAAGTAGAAATAAATTGCTCTTAACTCCATAATCATAATGTACTATTGCAAATAAATATTTCATTATATTCTTTAAAATTTGTTTTTCTATGAATATTTGAACAGCTATAAGCATAAAGTCATATTGTTTTTCCTCTGCTTTGTTTCATTTAATACATATGCTGAGCATTTCCCCATATATGTAGTCATTATAAATATTGCATATTGACTTTTTATTTTCTTTTGTAAAGATAAATGTTAAATAAAGGCTCACTTTTATTTTTTTGGGAGGGGAGTGCTGCTGGTGATCCAACTCAGGGCCTTGTGCTTGCTAGGCAAGCACTCCACCACTGAGCTAAATCCCCAGCCCCTAAGGTTTCCTTTAAACATAAATCACTGTGGCATCTCATCCATGTATTGAAATAGTAAGGCATGCAATTATTCAAAACTACTAAATTGTTTGGTATGAATAAAATGAAACATCACCAATTATAATTCTGTCCTTAATTTAGTGATTTGTAGCTTTTCCTCACTACTTGCCATATAATGAGAGGCTCTTGATAAAGTTGGCAGCAGAGACAGAGACTTGAGTCTGAGATAATGATGTCATCCAATGAACCTCATGCCAGGATACTGGCTTCCCTGAAGTTTTGTTCTCAATTCAACAGGAGCTGTCCTACAAAGGCAGGAAGATCCAGCAGCAAAAGAATTGATGGGCGCCCTGAGATCAACACTTGGGGAGGCCTGTGGCAATAATATTTTAAAATACTGGCCTTCTCTTTATGAGAATAAACCACAGGCAAGGCAGGGCAGGCCAAAGCAATAAGCTCTGTGTTTAGTCTGTGTATTCCTTATTTGCAAATTTCTCCTTACTCCATGGAATTCTGTCTATGTAGAAGTCTGTTACATAAATTGAGGTAGCTTATCAGCTGACAATTATTAACATTTATCTGTGATATTCAACTTCAAAATATACAAAGAAGATTAGTTCAGAGAATTAAGACAAGTCTTTAGTGCCCTTTGAAGAATTTACACTATTGCTGCTTGTGTCCAGAAAATCAAAAATGAAAAGAGGTTAATTTTCTAGTAAAGTCAGTTTGCGACCTTACTCCCCTACTTAACACAAGCATTTGCTAAATACGTAAAAGACAATTTTATCTCAGGATCATAAATATCTTTAGTCACTGTAGGAATCTTGAATGTTCAAAAAATTTCACAGACCATGAGAAGAGCTGAGCCTATCGATCTGCAGAAAAACGTGGTGCTAGGAAAAGTCAGAGTAAGTTTCAAACAGGGCATTGCCGAATACATGCCAAGCTGAGCTATGCTAAATCATCTTATCAATAAACAAAGTCTTTTCCAGAAATCTAATTTCATTTGATTAGTATCTTGGGTCAAGTAAGGGTTGCATTAAAATTCAGGAGATATTTGCATTGTGGGTGCATTTTTTTAATTATGTAAAGCCCTCTTAGCTTGTCAGACGAAACATTAGAACAGATTTAAAGCAGTCTAGGAGGAATCTGTCATGCTGGTCGACTTTCAAATGTGGTCTCACAAGACTCCTGATAGTCTGAACCTGTATTATATTCCTCTATTCACTTTTCACAACCACACTTATTTGCATACCTTAAGCAGTTAAGATGTTTGTCTAAGTGGAGTGGAAAGAAATAAAAGGAGATAATGCACAAAAGGATTTTGCTAGAAGTAGAACTGACATATGGCAACGGACTCCTCAGTCAAGAAGTGACTCATACGGCTGTCGGTTTGCTTCAGGGAAAAAGGGAAACCAATCTTGGCCAGTGGAGACTCCTAGGTTTTGAAGACAAACAGATTGAGTGTAATTCTAATTCAAAAATTTATGATCTACATCACCTTGGTTAGTCACTTTTAGTAATTGTGATTTACCTTTTATTTAACCAATCAAAATAATTATCAGGTACCTCCTTTGTACCAGGCATTATTCCAACTGATGTAAATTCAGCAATAAAAGATCCAGATCCTTGGCCCTCAAGAAGAGTTTATCTTTGTCTATTTTTAGGGTTATTAAGTTGATTAAGTATTTTGAGAGGGGCACTGCTGGGGAGTGAACTCAGGGCCTTGCACTTGCTAGGCAGGTGCTCTACCACTGAGCTAAATCTCCAGCTCCAAGGTGATTAGGTGAGAGAATGCACTTATATCTTTTTTAACAGTGCTCTGTACAGAATGGGCACTCAGTCAACATTCATTACTCCATTTTTTCCAGAATACCACTTTTTTGAATTTTTGAATAAATATCATGAAGCAAACTAGTGGGACTGTGGCACATTTTTACTTAATGTCTCTCTGCCAGATGTAGACTTATTAAGCTATGGACAAGATTAGTACCTTTCATTTTAAATGAAATATGGTCTATCCATTAATTGCAGAGTCAAATGTCTACACAGTGACCTGGCAAAGAGGTGAACAAATGAATCAAGTTGAAGTGTTAAATGGCAGGCAGTGTGAGGGGTACACAGCCAGGAGGATCCATCCAGCCAAGGGGGAAAGGGTGTGTCCAGTCAAATGTTGCCAGGTGGAAATCTTGGCTCAGTATTGCTATATCTCCTAAATTTACAAGGAAAATGGGAAATAAGTTTATTCTGTAAAATTTGCACATTGAGTAGTAGAAGTAACTAATAAACAACATAAATATACAGGACAGATACACACAGAGAAATCTCATTTCTGGGCATATCTGTTAAATCTAATCGATATGTCCCATGTTTCTGACCTCTACTCTAACTGGTATTTTGGTCATTTATCTACCTACACTCTTGATGATTATTAAACCTAGAATATATCCCCTCATCTCTTTCTTCTGAGCTCTTCCGCGTATCTCCATTTTCCACATGGGGTTATGGTCAAATTTGGTGAGCATCATAGCTGTATCTAAAACTTCTTAAAAATAGAAAGTACTGGAACTCTATTCCCACTTACTAATTAGAATGTTTAGAAATGTACCAGCTTTTAAAATATTCTCACAGGTGATGAATATTCTCGATGATGAGCCAGACATGGGAACTAGGGCTATGAACCAGTGCAAGATTGTTGTATTTTAAGCGTACAAGGCCCTCCCCACCCTTGCTTTAATAGTCCATTGCTTCATACTTTCTTGCATTCACTCTCCTGTCATACTTGCTGTTTGCATTGTTCAAAAGACTACCCACTTTCATGCCTGGCGCTTCTACACACAGAGTCCTCTTGGTTTCTCTTCTGCTTTCTGTCACAGAAAACCCTATTCATATTTCAAGCACCGAAAAATCGCCCCTTCTCAGTGCCTCCCTTATTCTCCTATGGAGACTTGGGTATTTCTTTTCTTTGCATCTGCAATGCATTTTGGCTTACCTGAGTTAATGATAACCTGGCCTAGTGATTTCTCGCAGCTCGTTCCTATGCATATCTTCTCACTCACACAGTGTGCAGCATATGGTACGTTTCTAGTAAATGCTTCATGAAATAGAAAGAAAAAGATAAAGGTAATCTAAATATAGAACAGCAAAATGTAGTGAATTTTATTTATTCTTCATGAAGTTCTTGTTTTACCAAAGTGCAGATGGTTCAGTCAAGAAAGATAAGACTGAATCAGAACTGATCCATTTGTTGCTTAATTTGGAACAATTCTTTTTAAAATCATGATTTTGTGCATTAGTATTTGAACTAAGACTAAAGCATTCATTTTACAAGGCAATTTTTAAAATTTTGCTATCACAGTAAGGATATGTAAGTTTGGGAATGCTGTAAATTAGAGTGCCCATGAATTATATATATATATTAGTCTAGGTGTGTGTTTTGTAGTTTCAGTCTCATTTTCAGTGTGACCTCCTTAGTGGGGAAGTAGGGGCCAGAATGGGGAAGTAGGGGCCAGACAGGGTATTAGGAAGGTGTGCAGGGAATCCTGTTCAGCAAAACTAGTGCCAGGAGACATTGGCAGTCTGTGACAGTAGCCAGAGATTCAGACAGCTTTATCGATGTGTCATCAGGCGAAGAAGAGATGGCTGTGCGGCAAGGGTGACAGAGACATGTTCTGTGTGTTCATCGATCTGCAGTCTCCCACGGAAGAGTCCACATATTTCTAAAAGTCTTGAGTGGTTTTATTGATGCAGCTTTTGCCAGATGAGAGGGGAATTGGAGTCAGCACATTTATTTTCCGTGTCATGTTGGCACTCTCGTTTAAGAATTTAATACATACATAGATGACGCAGGAAAGGAGGGATATTGAACATCTCGTCAAATCATGCTGGGTGGATCGCTAGGGAAAATTACAAAACCCCAGACAGCAAACAGGAGAAGTATAAAATCTGCCCTCAGTGTATCATGTGCAGCTGCTATAACGAGATTCCTCTTCTCCTCTGTTACTGAAATTCCCTGCTGCGGCAGGGGATGAATCTTGACCCAGGGAACTAGTCAGTGAAGCAAAACTGTCATCCGAGAAGATGATGCAAAAAGCTGATAGAACTTCAATACATGTCTAGTTAGTTACTGCATATATTCATGGCACAGTTGAACAAGGGCATGCCAGGAGATCACAGAGTCGCAGGCCTCCAAAGGACTTTGAAAAATTATATAATCCTTTTTCCTATGTAGGAAAGGAAAAAAAAAAAAAACTTCCAAAACCTACAGATTTTAAAAATACAGTCACTTTCAGTATTTTAAATTTAACCTATTTTTTCATGACACCTATTTATAATTTTCATCATTTAAATATTAAGCTCATAATTGGTTTCTTAGGAAAACAGCACATTCAGACACCCGTATTTCCTGAATTTAGATTCTGACTTATCTTGGAAATGTAGTTTTAAGTCAGAACAACCAACTCTTTTGATGGATTGGATACAGCTGAAAAGGATGAAGAAGGGATCAAAGATGTCTCCTACAGTCTGTGCTTGCTCACATAGGTGGGTAACAATATTGTTTTCATGAAATAGGAAAAAGGGGAAAAGAAAAATAATTTGGAGAAGTATCAAGAGTCCTGATTTAGCCAGATTAATTTGGAGATGCCTATTAAACGGGAAACCGAAGAAACATAGCAGGCAACTGTTCACTTTTACCTGAAGCTTCATTAGTTGCAGTACTTGTTGTCTATGCTGTTTTATGCCTTTTATGTGAATAAGAATCGGGTGCTTCCTTTGGGCTACAATAGCTTTGGGGAAATAAAGATCCCAAATATGGCAGTGAATCATGGGTTGTATTTCAGAGAATTTCTTGCTGGGGACCAAATACAAATTCACACCTGGCTACAATAATCCCTGGTCCACCTGCTCGTACAACTCGGACAGTCAGTCAGGAGAAAAGAAGATAATCAGCTTTCAGCGTCGTATATTGTGCTGCATTTCTAAGATGTTTCTGAGACACCTTAGACTGACCTCAGCATGACTCTCGGGTCTCAGGTATTTTCTCTCGTCCTCTCTGAAGTTTACCTCATCCATGTTTCACTCATTCCTCAGTGAGAACAGTTTTGTGGCTAAGTCAGGTTTCTGGTCCTGTCAGTTATGTTAGGGAAATTAGAGCAAGGGAAGGAGAGAAGACAAGATGCTTAAAACATTAGCGTTCACTGGGGCAAGGCATTTGGTGAGCTTGTGAAGTGTAACAGAAATCTCAGAGAGTAAAAAAAGAGGTGGAACTTCCATGTGGGGCTGAAAGGTTTAATATTTTCACCTGTAAGAATTACTTTATAATCACTCAGTAGCAAAATCAGTTACTTTAAAATGCAATTATTATTTCCGATGGGATGAGAATTTGGAGAGCTCCAGATGTGGGGAGAAAAACTCAATTTGAAGAAAATTTTGGCAGCAGGGGAAATTATATAACACACCTTGCCAGGGTTTTCAACTATGGGTAGGAATCACATCCAAGACTAAATTGAGAACCTCCAAGCCAGAAATTCAGAGAAGATTACCTTCAATGTACATTTATTGCAAATTAACGTACCTCTAGCAGAGAGAAACTCGCATTTCTTCAACATCCCCCATTGCTGCAGGGCAGCCTGCATCCACACTTCCGAGAAGAACATGGCTGGCCCCTGCCTGGGGAGCCCCTGGGTTGCCAGATGGCCAACAGTGTCACATTGCGCCTCACCGTTTTTAACACAATCTGCTCTAAGGGTAGACTCTTCCTTTGGGTTGAAGTGAGGCCGTATGCTGCATTGGGAAATATTATGGAAGAAAAACCTCACCTAGGTATTGGTACGATTTCATTATTCTGAAATCCAATAATCATGCCAGATCATGTGGGTGGCAAATCAGTAGTTTTCCAGGAAAATTGAATAACACCCTGCCACACATTGAACTTTTAAAACAAAACAATTACATTCCAGTGGTTCAGAGTGAAAAGGAGCCAAAAGTGACAGTAATATGCTCCATCCAAATCCTGTTATCTACAGCAGGGGGACAATAATAGCTTTTATAAACGTGGAGGGCCACCATTTCCTGCTATCGGGATCACTTCGGCCTTCATTTGCCAGCTTGTGCACATACTTTCTGCCCTATCGTCTTCAAATCATCATGTTCATGTGCTGCTTTTACACTGCTGCTCACTGAGTTCCTAGTGCCAGAGTCTCGATGTGGGATTCACAGTTAAATGAACCAAAATGGAAAGTCATTACTTTCTGCCTTTTTTTGTCTCCAGTGACTTGTACAACACTGTGTTTTTCTGTTTGATACTCGTAATAGAAAGAGTAGATGTCAAAAGAGAAAAAAGAAGGTAGAAATAATGTGGAAAACAACCTCTAAAGGAGATGAAACATCCCAACCTGTAATTTTTAACTGTGATTTCTGTCAGAAAGAGACAGAAAAAACAATCAACAGAAAGCCCAAGTAGTTTCAACTCAACAGCCTTTATATTAAAAAGAACTGGACATTTTAAATTGTTTTATCATAAGCAGATGACTATAATGAGTGCTATAAAAAATCAAACTGAGAAATCCCTCTTCTGGAACCATTTCTTAATCCTCAAATTAGCATGAAAAAGATTCTGTGTGACATACAACCACATTAAAAAATGTTTAATAGGGGCATCCAAGATAATGTAACTGAATTTTTTAAATTTGATGATTCCACAATTTAAAACTCAGAGCCAGAGAAAGAAACCCCAAACCTAACATGTGCCCCGTATTTCATAGTTCAATGCAAGGGATTCCCCACCTCTAAAACACGTACACGCCCCAACAAGCTGATCAAAAATCTGTTGCAGTGTAGCTGTATCATGTAAATTGACACACACAAAATGTAAGATGGATTCCCAAACATTTAGTCAACTAAAATTGTTTTTAATTTTGGTGGTCTTAGCGCCCTACTAAGTGTGTTCAGTCTCACGCAAGGATAATCTATGAGCTGCCAGGCCAGGATATTGGAATTATAGGAGCCAATTTGGATGCTCTGAGAAGGAGTAATTACAGACGTATTTCAGATTCTTCTCCCCTAAAATTCTTTCATCGGAAGGCTAGGATATGTCAAAAGACATCATGATATCGCTGGGTTTCAGAAAGATTTTGGTAACATCTTTCAGTATCTCTATGAGAAAGGTAGGAAAGTATGAATGGATGGACTATGGCTTAATTTTAAATTAACATTGTTGTGATTTTAAAGTTTTCAAAATCTGTTAAAAGGATTAGCTTTCTTTTGCCGGATTTTTGAACAGTGAATAAAGATTAATAGGTAAACGTTACACAATATGATTTTTTGGGTTTTAAATTTAGTGGAGATTCTTAAGAGGTAATGTATTTCCCATCACTGGAAATATTCAGTGATAACTTACTGCTGACAAGGTTTGGAAAAATCTAGCACATAGTTCTCAAAATGTTTGGGACCAAAACTCTTTTATATTATGAAAAAATTAATTTGTTTAAAAAGCTTATTTTGTGCAATATATTTATCAAAAAATGAAACTAAGGATTTTTAGAAACAATTTTAATCCACATAAAAGTATCAGTAGTAACCCTATTACATCTTAACATAAATAACCTGGTATCATGAAATTTTCTAATTTCAATAAAATTTAGTGAAAAGAGCAGCACTAAATTATTTTACATTAATCTGGTTTAACAGAAGACAGCAGGATTCTGTAATGTCTTGCTCAGTTTTATTTGAGGTAATAAAAATCTGCTGTCACACAGATATGTAGTTTGAATATGGGGTCTTGACATATGAATAGACTTTTTAAATGATTGTGGATATATGAGGACCCAACAAGTAGAAATGAGGGATCTAAAATCGTATCAATGAACTTTTCATATCTGTGACATTACAAGGTATTGGCATAGCTTGCACTTTGACCTTATACTTCTGTCCAACTTTGTAACATCGTGTGTTAGTAATTTGGGAAATATTGATTCACTCAGTTATATAGGTCTTTCAAATACTAATGCAATGTATTATACAATATCAAGAGTTATATTTATTAATTCCATCATTGCTCTTATCAGAAAATTCTTACAAGCATTGGGAAGATGTCAGCTCCTCCAAAATTCTTATTTTTACCCGACATATTAAATTTTAGCATTGAACACAAATAATGTTTGTTATTTTCTTTTCGAAGTGACATGCTCACTTTATTAACTTTTGAGCAAATACCTGCCAAATAGCTCACGTCTTAGAGATCATGGTTTGTATTTTGGTCAGTGTAGCAAATAAGAATGATATTCTATGGCAAAAGCACCTACTTCAATCACACATTTTTTTCAGACAATTATTGTCCTGTCATATGTAGAAAAGTCACTTCCTTTTTTTTTCACATTTCATCACACAGAATCTTAAAAAAGATGTGTATTTGAAGGTCAGAATTTAATGAAATAATTTTTTATCTGTTTCCTCAAGGGCCATCATTAGACAGGCATTTATCTTGTTACCAGCATGTGGCTTTGAAATTTTGACTACTCATTTAGTTAGTGACACTTCCTTGCATCCTGTTAAGCCACAATCAAGTTTGTGTACCAGAGCTTTAGCTCTATCAGTGAAAATGTCATAACCATGAAAAAGACAAAGAACTTCTTTGTGTCATTCTCAAAGCAGTTTTTGCCTTGCAGAATCCCTAAGCAAGGATAATGCATGTTCAAGATTTCACAAACTATGTTTTGAGAACCACTGACCTAGTAATTAGTGACAGAGTGTGAATTTGTAACATATTTGCTCAAAATTTGGCTCCTTTACATACAAGTTGTATGAAATGGGCAAGTTTCACATTGCTAAGCCTGTTTCCTCATCTATAAAGTTGGAACAAGCATAATTATCACATAGGGAAGCTGTGAAATTTTAAAGACAAAATGTTATAGACCAAACAGCATAGAACTTGAGTACAATTTATTTTGATGTATTTCACTACTATGGTGATAATAACCCAATTGTTGCAACTTGTAAAACAGAATTAAGTTGTGTGATTTGTTCCAGTTTAATGTTAAAATAAATTATCTTTAAAACACATTCAATGCTAAGATTCTCTGATTAGTTTTGAGTTGTAAAAATAACTACCACCATAAAATTTATGATACTTCTTGTATCAAGAGATATTTAAGCCAGGTTAAATCTCTCCCATCCCCAACGTCAACTCAAATAAACATATCAGTTGAGTAAAAATATTGTCCATGATATGTAGGATCAATTACCCTCGTGGTATCCAAGCTAACCAACTGTGATATATAAGTTCTTTCCATATAAATGCTTGCTTACATACCATTGACTGGTTTCTAACTTTTTGCAGTTGGGGAGGGTTAGGTTAGTGGAGAGCTGTGGAACCCATTTTTTTTGGATTTGAATCCAAGCTTAGCTTCTGTTTGCATTTTCTTACCACTTTGAATGTCAGTTTCTCCCTATAAAATGATAACATACGTACCTGCCTCATGGAGTCTAGAGGAAGATTCATAGCTGCCACGTGCCTAGAACATTGCATCTTGCACAACAGTGCCTGGTGCATTTTAAAAGATGCTCTCAGTTTTCTTTGTCAGAAGAGGTACTATGCTTGGCAAACTTGAACATGTCTAATGAGCAATTTATATATCGTATTTCATGTTTTCCTGAATATGCCCTGGGTTTAAGATTTCAAAGATAAATGAGCTCATTATATGTCCTTTGAGGCTTACAGTTAAAAGGTAAATGTGACTTTAGACAAATTATTAGTGAGCATAGATTACATAGCTCTGTGGAGGTGTGAGAGAGCAAAAGATAATGTATTTGAAATATTTGACTGGCACTAAACCTCAGATGCAGATTGAGATAACATATTCTGGTCCTGGAGGATCAGATCTGAGTCGTGAGCCGTATTAACCTTCCTTGCAGGGTGACTGAAGTTCCAGCCAAATAGAGTGATCACAGCATTCGCCAGGGCTGGTATAGCTCTTCCCAGGAGTGTCAGTGAAATCTCAGGTCAGAAGGAATGGGAAGTTGCCTTTGCTGGTTCCTGACTAGCTCACCGTATCCATTCTCAATATTAAGAGAATCATTTCCAGAGTGAAGTGTAGAAATTCAGGGGATTGAACACAGGGGTTTTATTCCTGGCTTCTTACAGACTTACACAGTCTGAGTAACTTGAAGGATCAGTCTGTATTGTCCCGCGAGACGAAGGGCACATTCTCTTTGCAGCTAATCTTTATAATTCAGAGCCGAAGTACCTGGTTGTGGAGCTAGGGCCATGGGACTGAGACAGAAGAACTGTAATTGAAAATGATGAGAAAAAAAAAAAATCACCATCTTACTCAACAGAATTGTTTCTGGGGAGCCTTTGAGCCATCGCTGCTAACTTCACTGAAGAAATGCTTTCCTCCTGTGAGAAAACACGGCAGGAGCCAGTATATCTATGGAGGAACCAGCTGGACTTGATCCTGCCCTGCAAGTCTTCAAAAGCTTTTGGAGGTCAGTTACCATTACAAAATTTCCTAAGCATTGATGCTCACAGAGGCAGGAAGAGTTCAGCTGGGTTTTATAAACCCACAGGAATCAGAGGCATGGGCACTTAGCAAATCCTCTTTTAATTTGCTCACCGAGAAAATTCAATTGAGACATCATTAAAAGAACAGAGACCAGCGTGGCACCGTTTGTCGGCTCTGTCTCTGAGCTATCACTGTGTTTCAAGGGGTGCTTGTGATGGGCAGAATTATACTTCTTTGCTTCTGAAGAAGCTTCTGAAAAAAAGCTCATATTTCTTTTTTTAAGACAAAAAACAAGATTATCATTTATATATATATATATAAAACCCATTCCCCACCTGCACCTGAGCCATCCTCCCAGCAGTAGATGACCAATTAAGCAAAGCCCAATTCTACCTTCAGATATCAGATTCAATTTGGAACCCCTGAGGAATGTTAGAATCTTGAATGAAAGACGCGCAGGGATATCTGAAAAATGGTGGGAAAGCAGACCAAAAATCGCAAGGAACTTTGAAACCAGACTGGTGAAAGTAAATCAGAATTCACACTTTTGTTATGTTAGGTAAGATGGTAAACTCTCACTTTCTGCCCTTGTGTCTGTAAAATAAGGGTACTATGACTTCATGGAAGTTTGATAATTAAATGTTCTGTTTACGCCAAGAGTTTGGCCACTTGAAAGTACTCGCTGAGACAGCTCCTTGCTCTTTTCATGAACTTGGTCAAATGAGCTGGCTTTTGCGGCCAACTGCTGAGCCGGAACCTCACCGCTGCTGTGGTCTAGACGTGTGGCCTGGGGGAAGCGTACTGAAGGTCCAACCTCTGTGCGTTAGATCTAACATTAACATAATGAAGATATAAAGATATCTATACTAGAGTGTCGTGAAAACTACAGATAGTATTGTACAAAACACGCTTAGGAGTGTTCCCCAGAGAAAAGCAGCAGTCTAAGAATATAGCCGATACTGTTACTAATTCCACTAAACTGAAGGCAGCTATTACCATCAGTCTGTCTTTTACCTCATATCTATGTTTTGACAAATTACCAACTTTCTAGTTCTGATCATTTCTGCCTTTTAGGCTTTGGGTGATTCACAGGAAATACACTTTTCTCTATTAATTTTATGTAGATATTTACACAAACACATGCACACAACACACACACAGAGTCATGCACTGAAATACAACGAAGAACCCGCCACATGAACGGTCATATAAAAATGCAACACATGCAGTTATGTACAGTAAATAATACTTAACGATAATAAATATCAGTTACTGGTTTACACATTTACAATGTGTATTATAGTTTTATGGGTATTTTAGAATATACTTCTATCTATAGAACAAGTGCACCTGCAACAGCTTCATGCATCTTATGTTTACTGTGTCTCTTGATTCTATCAGTTTCTCTTACCTTTAATTTAATCTCATGCTGTCATATTCATCATAGCCCTAGGCTATTCCACACATATACCATATAGGCTAGGCGTGTTTAAACAATACTGTCTATGTCAGTGTAAGAACACTCTATGATATTCACACCGTGATGAAATTGCCCAACATTACTTCTCACGCATGCTTTTTTAAGCAATGCACGTCTCCGTATGTGTGTGTATATACACACTCACACATGTATAATATAAATTTATTTTTTAATACGAAGTACCCTGCTCTCAAGGCTAATGGGAAAGATGAAATATAGACTGTAATCTCACCACTGTTCTAGCTTTATTGTGGTGAAGATATAAAAACAAAGGGCAAGTTCTTCATATTCATAAAGTACTGTGTAAAATATTTTCCCTATGATGTAATTTCATCATCTTTCTCTGCAGAGTTCAGTCTATCTCTATTCAGTTTGAATTCATCACCCCTTAAAATAATGGATCAGGCATTTTGCTACCAGCAATTCTCCGTATACACACCAAATATAGCTGGGCTTTGTGTTTCCAACATGTCCAGAGTACCCTAAAATAAATTTATTTTGTGCACCATCACATTAAATTTATTTTTATTTTTAAACAATTTCAAATTTACTGAGTGCAAGTTGCAAGTATAATTTGCACTCTTTAACTAGATTCGCCAATCTTACTTATTTTGCCACCTTTATTTTACTGTCTTTCTGTGTATGTATAGACACACATATCCATATATAAACACTTGCAGTAAAATTTATGTATACTTTATTTCATTTTTCAATTGTAAATAGATTGGATTTATAAATTATAAAATAGTATCCCTATCCTGAAATTTTATCAACCTTCTCTGCAGTCTCAATTTTCTATTTGATTTGAATTTGTTATCTAATATTCTTTTATACCTTGAATCTTAACTACAGTGCAGTTATGAAGCTCAGAACTTTTAATATTGAGATTACAATGTCATCTAATAGGCGATCCATGTGCTTTTCAATCGTTCCAAAACTGTTCTTCATAGCTTTTCTTTTTTGTTTTGCTCTCGTATTGGATTATATACACATACTATCCATGACTGTGAAAATATCTTGCATTTAGTTGCTATGTCTCAATGGTCTTTCACCTTGACTTCTAATTGTTTACTTTATGATCTTTTCCATAGGACACAAGAGGTTTTTTGAAATCTATATGTCTATTCAATACTCTTGGGAAAATATTATTATATAAAATTGTGGTCCACTTATATTTTACCTATACCATTAAAGTTTGAATATTTTATCTTCACTCGAAAGCAGATTCATATACCTATCATGTGTTCTAAGTATTTTGCAAATTAAATTATTTGAGATTTAGTTGAATTCGTATGCTCTTTACTATTTCTCAGGTACAATAACTCATGTTCCCCCACCTGCTACATAGCTTTATGTTTATTCATTTGAGTAAATATGTGATGAGTGTCTCTTCTCTCATATTCAACAGTATAAGATCAAGTAAATATAATTTATAGTATCAGTATCTGTATTCATTAATATTTAATTCCTGTCAAATTCCCCTGTGATGTGGTATATCCAAGAAAACTTCAGATATTTTAGTCCCACTTGCCCTCTCCAACATCCATTATAATAGTAAAATCTTAATTTGAAGACACAACAAAAATTCTAGGGTAAACAACATCGTACCCACTTATAGTCATGCCATATGAGAGGTCCCTGCTGTTTAAATCTCAACGCAGACTCCTTTGGGCAAAGGAGCAACCTAGTAAGCAATTCTAGCAGAAAATTTACTCTTGAAATACTGCTTGTAGATTTTACTGACAGTACCAAAGTCATTTATGTCAACCAGCAAAACAGTTATTTTTATCACATTAGTGAAGTCACAGCCTGCAGCTTTCAGAATTTAACCCATATCTGTAGAAGTCTTGCTTGTTTCTTCTGCTATCCTTCCTGCACAATGTGCAGCCCTGAAGCAGCCATGTCTAGCTGTCCAGAAATGTGAATGTTCCTGTGGACTAACAGAGCTTGACCTTGGGGACCAGTGACTTCTGCGGCTTCCCAGGGCTGACTCCTTTTCTGACCAAGGATTGCAAGATTAATCTTCTCCCAGGATTCCTCCAGGAGAAAAAGCCCCTACATCAGCCCAAACCACTTCTCACCTTGCTCTAAATTTAAGCATTTCAAGGCAGAGATTATTTTACGTGTTCTATTGTTATTCTCTTATCACCTAACACAGTGTACTCACTATAGGTACATTATAAATGAAGAAATAAATGAACAAACTAAATTAAGAAGGCTAGAATAAACATTTATTTAAAAAGATTTAACAATAACCAAAATAACTATCATTACCATACTGCAAAAAATGTATTTTATATGAAAAAATAAAAAAAAAATAAAATTGGTTTTTACTTTTCTAAAGGATACTCAGGATCTCATGAAGAACATCCAGGGAAACTTTTGAGTAGTCACAGCTTTGACTAATCACAACAAATGCTGCTGGGAAAACTGGCTTTCCACATGCCAAAGGTTGAGTCTAGACCCACATCTCTAACCATGTCCTGAACTAAAATAAAAATAGGTCAAAGGTCTAAATACTAAAACAGAAACACTTAGTATGCTGGAAGGCAAAATAGGTAAAACTGTTGAAGACATAAATGTAGGCAAAGACTTTCTGAACAAGACCCTGCTTGCACAAGAAGTAATATCAAGAAGCAATAAATGTTATCACACCAAATTTAAAAGCTTCTGAAGAGCAAAAGAACCCATCAACAGAATGAAGAGGCAACCTACAGAATGGGGAAGGTATTTTGCCAGCTATTGTTCAGACACAGGACTAATATATTGAATATATAAAGGACTAAAAAAACAGATGCCCCACATTTAAAGACCCACTCAAAAAAAGGGGCATTGGAAATGAACGAACATTTCTTAGATGAAGAAATACAAATAGCCAATAAATGCATGAAAAAATGTTCACATCACTGGCAGTTCCAGAAATCCAAATTAAAACAACACTTAGATTGCCTCACACTCCAGAAAGAATGGCTACCATCAAAAATTCAACCAATAACAAATGCTGGGAAGGCTGTGAGGAAAAAGGAACCCTTCTCCATTGTTTGTGGGAGTGTACATTGGTACAACCACTATGGAAATCAGTATGGAGATTCTTCAGAAAACTATAACCAGAGGTTCTGTTTGACTCAGCTATTTTGCTTCTAGGTATCTTCTGAAAATAGTTAAAGACATCATACCACAGAGATGTATGCAATAACTAATGTTAAGTAAAGTAACTCAAACACACAAGCTTAAATATCACATGGTTTTTCCTATGTGAAAACTTAATATATAAATAAAGTATGAAATGAAAGACAGAGTATAGGAAAAAAGAGGGAGAGAAAAAACATAATTGTATTCCAATGAGGGTAATATATCTGAAAGTATATGTTGACTTAGTACAATTATTTTACAGGGTTTATATTTTGTCCTATTAATCTGGTTTTTAATCTATATATGTGATAAATAAGGTTGTATACGCTAAATAAATGAATTTGGTACTGGCAAATTAAAAGGGGGTGGAGGGAAGAGAGAAAAAAGAATTGAAATGTGTTATGGATGTGTACAAATTCCACACAATGAATGTAATTATTATATACTGCCAATGAGTATTAATAAAAGAAAAAAGGAATCCATCAAGAAATAAGAAGAAAATGATTTGGAATTTTATTTTAGTGAATTTAGTTAAGACTTTTCACATCCTAAAGCTGAATATCTGCCAAAGTAGGCAGAAAGAAATCAATAAAAAAAGCATCTTTGTTACCATAGTTACCATGAGGTACTTTTTCCACCACCAACTGAAAAACAAAAGAAGAATGCAAAAAAAAAAAAAGGAGATAAATTTATCTTCTTATAGTCAGCAGTAATTTAGGGGAAGAAAAAGCAATAGACTGAAATCTGTAAATTTTAATGAACAACTCATTCTTTCTGAAATGTATGCCAGCAAGAAAAATTATGTTTTTCAAAGGACAATGGTGATGACACTGAACATTGTTGTTTTTACGGCAAAGTAAGCCCCTTAGGAGAGAATCCTGGAAACTCTTAATAAGCCGTGTAGACCTCTTGCACATCCTCATCCTCCTCTCCTACTTTCTCTCTCTTTCAAAAGCAGGGCGCAGCTGGAATTCCATTAATGAGTATCAGCAGATTAGATGTTGATTTCCCTAACTACAGGCCATCACTTACCATGGCGATTTGATGTGGTTTTCAGGTTACACTTCACCTTCGACTATCACACTGATTTAATTTGCTCCCTGAAGTGGGGGAGAAGTGGTATCTATGAGTGTTCCCTATGAGGGTTAGTGTTTCTCTCTACTCTCCCACAAAACTGCATGATAGTTGGATTTATACAAAGATGGTAGTGCATCTTTATAAAATTCCATCAATACATCAGCTCACACACAATCCTTTGCTTTCTTTGGAGGACTCCAGATAATTCATACCTTAACAAGGCAAGACCCAACATGCTATCTGCCTGTTCCTTTTGTTGTTCTATAAATGGGGGTGGGGGGGCTGGACAGAAAGAGAGAGAGACAGAGACAGAGAGAGAGAGAGAGAACTCTATTTAACCTCATAAATGAATTATAGGCTACATATTTAACTACAACCTTACATGTAATATCTTTTCATCTCTTTCTTACGCTTCTGTGTCATTTCACTAATAATGCCATCCTAAAACTGAACATATCACATCCTAATAATACAATTAAACATTTTGTTTTATGTTAGTTAGCAAACTTATTCATCTTTATGAGAATACACTGTCCAGTATAATAGCCACTAGCCACATGTACCCATTTAAATTTGAATTTATATAATGCAATAGTCCAGTGGTGGCAAACCTATGGCATGCAAGCTACAGCAGACTGTTTGTTATCATTGAAAGCTCTAAAAGGTTCACCATCACTGCATCTCACCACACTTCGCATACTCAATAGTTATATAGGGCTAATGGTTGCCATATTGGGTGGAATTGATATAGAACATTTCTATCAATACAGAAATTTCAGTTGGATAATTCTGAGCTAGACTCTTGTTATGCAAAGTGTGATCCACAGACTAGTAGCATCTGTACCTCCTAGAAATGCAGGCTCTTGAGCCCCAAATCCAATCTGCATTTTACAGTATGACAGGGTGATTTGTATGCACATAAAAGTGTATAAAGCCAGGTCTACCTTGTAATCTTAATGTACAGTAAGTGCTGAACAGACAAATAAATAAATGAAAATATTTTCTTTCAATTTACATATGAGAAAAAAAGATGTTCTCAGAATCAGATATTTTGGTTTTATATTGAAGTTACCAATTTCTCCTTTGCATCCCTAGTTCTCTTTTGAAATCAGCATATTTTTAAGGTGAATAAATGAAAGATTATGCTATATAAAATACGTTCTTGATGTATGACTGAATGTTGTACTTTACATTTTTTAGCCACTTTTTCAGGACAACCTATTCATCAAAATATATTAGAATGTCTCCATAATCACTTTTTGCCATTTCTTAGCTATTTAATTCTGGGCTTGAGAATCACAGTGTTGTTTCTGGATGCCTCAAGAGAAAACAGAATGATTGATCTAAAAATATTGGTGGGAATTTAGTCATGGGGAATTTAAGTGTGATTGAATGGAGAATGGCAGGATATATCATTTCTCTTTCTGAGCCTTTAAGGGAAAAAATCATGTCTCAGAAATTTTCGCTTTCTTTGAAAATATAGATAATAATCTTTAATGCTTTGTTGGGCATTACTTTCCTAAGCTAAAGGACTTTTATTGAAACAAGATTTTTAGAGAAGAATTTCCTTAATGCTTACTTGTAATTTTTTTTTTTTCTTCAGTATTTGGAATTGAAGCTAGAGCCTTCACACTGAGTTGCATCCTCTTCCCTTTTGCTTTGTTTTGTTTTTTGGTGCTGAGGATTGAACTCAGGGCCTCGTGCTTGCCAGACAACCGCTCTACCACTTGAGCTAAATCCCCAACCCCCCTTTTCCCTTTTAATTCCTTTTTTTTTGTTTTTATTTTGAAATAAAGTCTTGCTAAATTGCCAAGCTCCCCAGGCTGGGCTTGAACTTATGATCCCCCTGCCTAAGCCTGCCAGCATGCTATGATTTCAGGTGTGAGCCACAGGGGTAAGCTGCTCATCTCTATTAATAGTATCATTAGCTAATGGACTACTATATCTCCCTTTAAAAAAATAAATATTTTTGTTTTCTTAATGTTTGATCTATCTCCTTTCACATGGATGGTGATTTTAGGTTTGAGTCATAACTGTATTTTTTTTTTTTCTTTTTTTAGGTGCTAGGGATCAAAGTCAGGGCCTTGTGCTGCAAGGCAAGTACTCTAACTACTGTACTAAATCCCCAGCCCCATAACTGTGTTTTTAAAGGTATTGTTCCCTGACTTTACTCCATGAAAAGCTCTCCAAATGGTAGTACTTTTAAATGTGTGTGTGTGTGCATTCACACACATCATACACAGGAGTTGTGGGTAACTTTTGTCCTCTTTTAGGAAAACTTTCATCTTGACATTATCCGTGTCCCAGTCTAAGCCAGAGAATTGAAAAGCTACTTGTGGTGGCAACGATATAGAAGATGGGCACAAGCAAGAGGCAAGGAAAGAACTCATGAGTTTTTCACAAATAGAAATCTTTCAGATGGTTGGGGTCCCGGCTTTGTGACTCACTAGCTGTGTGACCTTAGGCAGGTTACTTAACCTCTTTCAGCTTCTATTTTCTCAGATATAAAATAAAGATAATAATTGTACCTTTCTTATAGCCTCTTATGAGAATTAAGTAACCATTATTTGAGTTCAATGCTTAGTGCCTGGCAGGTAGGAGCGCCACCTTTCTTGTTTAGGCTGCTCACTCTGAGCACGGGGACCGCATGCCTCTTGTGGGCATTTGTGTAAACCTGGAGAGACCATGTAACTCTGCACCTTTGGAATAGATCACGAGACACTGCAAAGCAATCGTAGCTTAATTCCATGAAAAGGATTACATACTAGGATAGTTAGGGATCTATCATAATCTATCCAAATAGAAAAAAAGACAAGGCTGTCAACCTCTCTCCTCTGCACTGACCATAACCCATTGCTCTCTACAGGAAAAGAAATCTCAGTTCTTCTGTCTTTATTCTTTCCTTTTCAACTCGACTTATTTTGTCATAAGTTCCTGCCTGAATCTGAGTTCTTGTTTGTACACCCCAGAAACGACTGCAATGTATGTAGGACAAACTGCCAGGGGCTCTCACGTTCTCTTCTGCTGCAGGGTGCAAAATCCCATGACTGACTATGAAACTGTGCTACCTCCATGCACGGTAGACACTGCCTTACCCACTCCACAGGTTGCTTCCTTTTTCTCCACAGCAGACGGAGAATATAAATACTCATTTGATGGGAACACACACTTCCTCCCCGGGAGAGCATCTCTCCTTCACACTTGGTCAAGTCATGGCATTTCTTGAGTGGTTCAATTTAAATCCCCTTTGTTGAAAGAAGCTAGTGTCATTGCCATTTCTGTATCTTTAAAGTTCAGTGTTAGGTGAGATGCACATTATTCTAGGCATAATGGACTATCCCCCAAAACACATCATTGTGTTATTGTCTGTATGATCTGAGTTGATGTCCACATGGAACTTTCATTTCAACCAGATTGGACTCTCCTTTGTGACCAATGCATTCAGATGCCACCTACTCTAGGTGCAGAATTTTGAGAAAATGTTGTCTATGGGAACAGAAAGAAACAAAACAAAAAACAAAACAAACCAAAACAAAACAAAAAACCCCTCTCTATTCTCAAGAAATTGTATAAAAATCTTCATTTATTTATTTTTCTTTTTCTTTTCTTTCTTTTTTTTTTTTTTTTTCTTTTTTAGTGCTGGCGATCAAACCCAGAGCATTGTACTTGGAAGGCAAGCACTCTAACCACTGAGCTAAATCCCTAACCCCTCTTCATTTGTTTCTAATGACAAGATTTTATGTTTCTTGATAGAAGACGAAGATACATATAAAACATGCCTAGCATATTCATACCAGGGAAAAGAGAAATATTCCAAACCTGCTGTTCGTATAGCCCAGTAGATGGTAGGAATGGATATTATAAAATCCAAATAAATATGATGTAGGCAAAGAAAATAGTTTACTTTAGGCAACACATAAAATAACAAAACCATTTATTGCAAACCCAAGGGAGATATGTTTTTTTCTTTCTTTGACTTCACACCATGCTTGGTTGTGGCTCTCTGGGACTAACAAGACTAAGTACTGGCAAAGGTTGATTTGTTCTTCTTGAGCTTCTTTTCACATAAGGATAAGTGAAATGAGATTTTTAAATCTAAAGGTTTCAGAACGTTCATGGATATCATTAGTTAGACACTGCCTTATCCTAGATAATTAAGTGTCAGTGAGAGTTATGCCTATATAGGCCAGCTGTAATTTGAACTACTACCTGATTTGATAAAATGTTTTAGCTATTCATGTATGCATGTAGTCATTCAGGCATTAACTAGTTTAAAAATATATTTCAAGAATACATATTGACCAGGGTATTATGTATTGGACCTTGGAGACAAAGTGAATTGGGATGGACATGACATATCTCCAAGGAATTTGCAGTATTATAATAGCAACTGTATAAAGGTGTAATTATAGGGCAAGATACCGAGTTCTATGGCAACTTATGACAAAGGGAACAAGTCCAGCATGTCTAATGTAACAGCCCAAGAAATGCTTCCCTGAGAAAGTTATTAAGCCGAGAACTAAAAATGAAGGTAGTTAATCTAGTCATGGAGAAGGGATGAAATGGGAGAATATGCAGATTATATCAGGAAAAAGAAATATCATATTCATGGATTACATTGGTGTTTACAGTGAATTCATGAAAGTGAAACAGGAAGAAAATAGTTTAAATCCAGGGAGTGTAAAGATAGGGGCGATAGACAAGGTGATAACAATGTTTATCAGCCTTAGTACCGCTGATATTTTTGTATTTATCAGCTTTAGCAACACTGCAATCCTTGGCTATCAGGGAGCTGTCCTAGGTACTGTAGAATGTTTAGCAGCTCTATTGGCCTCTACCTACTAGAAAACAATATACACTATAGGATTTGTAACAGTTAAAAGTATCTCCAAATACTGTCAAATATTTTTTGAGATACAAAAATTTCCTTTCAATTAGCTAGCAAAGGTTTGGCTCAAAGATGATCAAAGTCAGGTGCTAATCAAATGCAGGTCAAAGCCTTGCTAAAAAGATTCATATTTTGGAAAACAGAAACCTATGGAGAGTTTTATGCTGAGAAATGATAAGAATTGCATGAAAAATTATTCTGATTACAAATGTGAGCCTGTGGATTCTAGAAAGATCAGAGAAGATCTTGAAGATTAGTGGAAATAACTAATGGAGTAATAAATAGAAGAAATAATGGTAGTTTCGATGACAGAGAGGAGGAGAGAGGAGTGAGATTTGGTGATTCTCTTGGGATTATGAAAGTCAGAATTTTGTGACACATTGTGGGAATAAGGATAGGATGAAATTATGTGGCCATTCCCATATTTTATGTCAGATTTCAGTGTTCGTCTTTTATTTTTGCACATTTATTCTCTAAGCATTTCACAAGCTCACTTCTGCCCTACAGTTTCTCACGGCCCTTGAATGCTGTCTGTATCCTGGGTTGCTGATTTGATCAGCAGGTAGAGGACTTTAGCGCTAATTAAAATGATAAACTCTAAAATTTTTTAAAAGGATATTTTGTGGATGAGAAATAATTGAATTGCATATAGAATCTGGTAGTGTTTTGAAGGAGGTGAGACAATCAAATGGAACCACAAACCAGCAACAAGGTGTTGGGGGATGGAACTGAGAAGAGTGGACCTTTATGTGCATTTCTCACATAAGGACAGAGCCCCTTCCTCATTGGAGCTTACTTAATTGTCAAGGGAAGGACTTTTACTCTCTCAAATGTAATACAATGTGTTTTCTTGGAAAGTGACATCACAAGTGATGTAGATATCACTTGGCAGAAAGAGGGTAGAGAAAATCTTTCAGTGGAAACTTCATTTGGACACTTGGAAAGCACAAGTTCAGTAGTAGATATTTGATGTCAAATAAGTGGAATATGACATTTGATAATGCGAGTATCAGGACAGAATCCTGATTATCAGGTGCTTTAGAATATCATTATAGTGATGCTTTTCTGCACATTTATCCAATCCTTCTTTTTGGAATCTTTCTTTTGTATTTTTATTCTATCATACCCTTTAATTCTGTAATTAAAGAAATAAGATCACTGTGGTAAACCTCTGCTACTACACAAAAAAATGACATTTTATTAGACGTTGAACTCCCTACCAATTGGATTTTGAAAAAGCATTTTTGCCATCACTAGTTTTAATAACATACTTCTCTGCAATCTAAAGATTTCTCCACTTTAATTATTTTTCTGTACCCTACTTTTGCAAACCAGTAGCATCATGCTGATTATGGACATCTGGAAACTGGTGTGCAAAACATGCTGACCGAAAATACCCTCAAGCCCAGGCCTTGGATCTTGTTTTCCTTGCACCCTTTGTTTGTGATTAGAAAGGGACTTCAGAACTATTTTTGGAGCAATAAGAATAGGAAATATATTTAGCAAGTTTTCTCCAATAGACAAAGTAGTATCAGGAAAGTAGACTGTGGAACATTGACACGTGAAGTAATTTCACCTCCTGGAAACAAAGAAAGTATCTTTCCCAACCTGCATTTGGTATAGTACTGTGCAAAAGACAAAGTGCGAGGACACACCATCATTCTCATTCCACGGATGAGTCAGTATATCACATGATAAAAGTTCTTGGAGGAAATATAATCCCATCATGTAATTAGTTAAATGGCTGTGATCTTTCAAAAGAAATGTATAGTGGTTGTATTTACTTTTACCACTGAAATTCTTGGAGGTTTTTTTTTTTTTTACAATGCTCAGAATACTAGTGTCTTTCTCAACTCAAGAATATACCAGATGAGACATTTCTTCAAATGCAAAGTGGAGGTAATAGTAGTGAAATAATAGGTGTCTCATTAACTTCCTTTCAGATGGGCAGGAACCGAAGCATCAAGATATTCTTTTAGTATTCTAAAGATTGTAAAATGTCAAGAGGCAACATAGTGTGAGTAGTCTCTGGCATCTACCTGGATTAAAATCTCAGCTAACTATGTAACTTTTCTGTCCCTCCCTTAGCTCATCTGTAAAGTAGAGATGATAATAACAATAATGTTATTCCACTGACCTATAAAGATTAACTAATTACATTTGTGTGAACACATAAAAACCGCTGTATTATACTTTGGCATTTGTTGTCAGTGAATAGAGCTAAAACCTATACACATTAATAATATAATGCAATGGCAGAAGAATATTTTAGAAAACAAAAGAGAAATGGGGGTGCTTATCTCCCTTACGAAAAGTAATGTTGAGGCAGGTTTTCTGTTTGTTTGTGTTTTGTTTTTATTTGTTTCGTAGTACTGAGGATTGAACCTAGGGCCTTTCCACTGAGCTACATCCACAGGGCTATTTCATTTTTTTTCCTAATTTTTAATTTTTTTTTTTTTTTTTTTACCAAGAGCTTGTATTGGTACACTGTATATATAACGATCATATTCAACATGGTTATTTTGAACCTGTACATGATATGTCTTGGTTTCCCCCTCTTCCCTATCCCTCCCTTCCCTTCCCCCACCCTTCCCTATTTGCAGCAGGTTTATTTGTATTTTTTTCCCTTTCTCCTTTCTTTTCTTTATCCCTTCCTCCTTTTCCCACTCCTCCCTATCTAGTTCTCCTCTCTTTTGAATACTTTTTTTTTTACACACATAATATCTATTATACCTCTTTGTCCTTATTTACACTTATGGGTTCTCATAGCAGAAAAACAACTCAATGTGCACTGATGAGTGTCTGATTTATTTCACTTAAGAGTATGTTCTCAAGGTGCATCCATTTACCTACAAATGTCTCTAGTTTATCCTTTTTTATGGCAGAGTAGTACTCCATTGTGTAGAAAAACCACATCTCCTTTAGCCATTCATTAGTTGTTGGGCATTTGGGTTGTTTCCAAGACTCAGCTATTACAAATTGTGTTGCTATAAACATGGTTGTGCATATATCACTGTGATATGGTGATTTTAATTCTTCTGGGAAGATACCAAGCAGAGGAATAGCTGAGTTGAATGGAACCTCTAGTTGTAGTTTTTTGAGGAATCTCCATATTGATTTCCACAGTAGCTGGACCAGTCTACATTCCCAGCAACAGTGGAGGAGGGTACCTTTTCCCCCACAGCCCTACCAGCACTTGTTATTGGTTGATTTCTTGATAATAGCTATTCTTTCTGGAGTAAGATGGTATCTTAGCATTGTTTTGATTTGCGTCTCTCAAATGACCAATGATGTTGAACACTTTTTCATATATTTATTTGCTATTTTTATTTCTTCATCTGATAAATGTTTATTCATTTCAGATGCCCATTTTTGGATTGGGTCTTTAAATTTGGGGGGTTGGATGTTTTTGTTTTCTTTATATATTCTAGATGTTAGACCTTTGTCTGAAGGACAGCTGGCAAAATTTTTTTCCCAGTCTGTTGGTTTTCACCCTGATCTATGGGTGATTTCTTTTGCTGTGCAAAAGCCTTTTAATAGGATGTGGTCCCAAGTACTGATTCTTTAAATTGTTTCCTGTGGAGACTGGGTTCTGTTCATAAATTTTTTTCCTGCACTTCTGTCTTTGAGAGTTCTTCCTATTCTGTCTTCTAGTAGATTTAGTGTTTCTGTTTTAATGTTTAGATCCTTGATCCACTTTGATTTTAGCTTAGTACATGGTGAGAGACATGTATCTAGTTTTAGTTTCCAGCATGTGACAGCCAATTTTTCCAGCACCATTTGTTAAAGAGGCTATCGTTCTTCATTTTATTTTATTTTATTTTGAGACAGGGTCTCTCTAAATCACTAACTTGCATTGTCTGGGTTGAACTTACAATTGAGCCAGTGTTTTAAAGGATGAAGAACACTTTACCCTGTAGATGGCTGGTGTGGAAGACCATCCTGGCTGCAGAGACTATCATTTGTGAAAGCATAGTACAACCACTCTTCATGGTGTCATGAGTGAACTACAAATACTTTGCACAGGACTTTCAAAGTTGTAGATTGAGAAATCATAGTGCATCAGGCAGAGGTCATGTAATAAAGGTTCATGCTTATCACATTGAAGAGTTTGAACTTTATGTGAAAGGATAAACCTATTAGTTTGTAATTGTTCTAATCTAAAATTTATATTGTGATTTTTATCATGGTTTTGTTTATTAATCAGGATGTACATTGAGCAGATGTTGTAGCATTTGGCACCGTTTTAATATTGACATGAGGGAGCTATCCTGTGTCATCCTCAGTTAGACTCTGATTGTTAAGATTCATCAGCCAATGAAACAGGACCCAGTCCTGCAAATAGACAGGCACTGAACTCTGCGTCAGGAGATCAATCGAGTCTTCATCAGACAGAGACTAGCAGTCAAGAAAGGGAGGAATTATTCATAAGGAAAGATTCTTCTCAGAGGCTGGAACTCTTGTCAAATATTAATATTTAACGGGATGAATATTCCTTGGAATTAAATTTCTTACAAGAAAAGAGTCCCAAGTCAGTCTGCAGTACTTCCTATATTTGCTGGAAGAGGAAAATGCGGATATGACAATGTGCATATATACAGAAATATATATGAAACTATGTGAGGAGGCTCAGCTGTGTGAAAGATTGTTTTGGCAAGTTGTTGGTCCCAACTTTACTCCTGTCGTCGGTGTACACACCTGCCCGCGCACAGCCCTACAGATTCAACAGTGGTGAATAAGACAGCACCAGGGAAGTGGAGGAAAGGGTTCCGGACCACAGCCACACTCTGCACCGGACAAGCAGACCTTTTAACGCTCTATCTTTTAACTATCTAGGATAGTTTCTTCAAAAAAGCAAAAGCGTTTTGAAAAACCAAACTCTGTTAAAACATCTGTTTTAAATTTAAAACAATGCTAGTTTTTTGTTTTGTTTTGTTTTGTTTTGTTTTTGGTGCTGGAAATCGAACTCAGGGGCCTTGTGCTTGTCAGGCAAGCACTCTAACTACTGAGCTAAATACTCAGCCCAACAGTGCTAGTTTTCTTCGTGATTCCATTAGCTGATTAACTCCTCTAACACTAGCCATACCCTGAATTTTGACTTTTTTCTAGTATAAGAATCCATAGTTATTCTTTAAAACGATAAATAAACCATCACTTCTGAAATTTTGGAACATTTTGATATTTTATGATTTCTCAAACCTTCTTTCACCTTCTTTTATGCTCGTGGAGTTTTCTCTCTCAGACATCTTTCTGACTCCATGTGATCGCTGAGAACTTTCTATGGGCCCTCAGAGCCAGCCCTCGCTGACCTCCAGGAGTTCTTGGAACTTCTTCAATGAAAATTCTCGTATCTCTAGACAAGGCACTGTTTTTATTCTTTCTGTCAATTTCTCATGCTGTGTTTTGGTCTTTTGTTTTTGTTCATTTTTATTTCTCCCCATATCAGTGTTGCAATCTGTCTCCTATCCTCACCAGTTTTCTCCACCGTTAAAGTGGGCCCCAGATCATCTTTGCCTGTCTAGAAGACAAATAACCACAAATCCTCAATGGAGGTTTATAGTATCTGGCATCTATTTGTTTGGCATTAGCTGGAAGATTCTGCTAAATTGGATGAGTCTCATTCACATGTCCAAGGTTGGTTCACTGCCATCTCAAGTAGTCTGTTTTCAGCTAGAGGAATTAAGCAACAAGGGTCTCTGCTTCTCTCATCCTCCAACAGGGTAGCACAGGCTCTTCTCATGGTATCAAAGCACCGAGGAAATACTTGTAACCTAGGATTGAAGCTAGAATGCATTTACTTCCCCTCATTCTATTGACCAAAGTAAATTACTTGGCCAATACTAGTGACGGTATTGACAAGACACACCACAGGCAGTAAGCAAGGTTTGCAAAAATAGAGAAGAGGCAAAGAAACAGGTTTCTTTCTGCTATCTTCCCTAGGCACTTATGCAGAAAACTAGGGGGTACTTAGGGTTTCTTGCAGGGCTCTGTAAATTACATGAATGCTAATCTTTCTGTGGGGAGGAACTAGGAAGAATGGGGAGAATCTTTTGACTTTCTCTCATGACGTTTTGATATCATCCATAGAGATCAAATTGTCTACTTGCTTTATTTAAACTTTGCATTTGCAATAATATATTATTAGATATTGACCTAGTAAAAGCACATAACCTGGCATTCTTCCTCTACATATGTAATGATTAAAAGGACACCAAGCAATCTGTGGCTCTCCTATGCCCCAGCATTTTCCAAAATTCATGCTATTAGGTTCTGGGTCATGCTAAATTAAGCCTCTGAGTTGTTTCTCTTTTATCCGACTATGTTCAAAAGAGTAATATGAGGGTATGATATTTTCATAATATTTTTGGTAGACATATGTAAGTAGCTTATTTTTTGTGCTTTTTCTCTGATTTGAGGTGACTAAGGTCCCTCGAATGTGGGTGTCTGTATTCTGTAGCATGTAACATACATGCACACACACATAATGTACACATGTATACACATATTATACACACATGTGCATATTATACAGCGGTACCTCAGTTCCCAAACTTAATTCATTCCAAGATTCTAGAGAAAATGGCTGTGTTGGTTTTCGCGCATGGAAGATGTCTATGGCTGTGTTCATACCCAATGTGGAGTTCACAAACAGAAGCAAAACTTTGCTGAAAGCTTCTGTTTGCAAACTGAGTTGCAGTATTTGCAAGCAAAAGGATTCATAAACCGAAGTATTACTGGATATAGATATGATACACATTTGTATGTATCCATAACTGTTCACATATAAGTCTGTGTCAATTTTATACATATATGTATATATACACGGTATATGTATATATGTGTATGTATGTTTATAAAACACATACCTGGCGGTTCTTGTTGATCTCTTAAAGACAGAGGTCATCTGTTCAGCAAAGGATCTCCAAAATTGTTCACCTAGTAAATGAATCACTTCTTAAATTTATAATTCATTCTTGTTTTGACCAAACTTTATTTTAAATTTAAAATCATATATCTTATTGTTCAAGAGGAACTTATTCTGTAAATTGTTTATTTATTTATTTATTTATTATGGGTGCTGGGGATCAAACTCATGGCCTTATGCTTGCTAGGCAAGCACTCTAATCACAAAGCTGAATTCCCAGCCTCTCTGTAAGTTAGTTAATCATTCTGATTGCCTTTTTAACCTAGGAGATGAGTAGTAACCATATTTATACCTTGATATATGTACAGTATTAATGTGGTGTATTACATTTGTTTATTTGCTATGTTGAAGCATCTGTCCATCTCTGGGATGAAACCTACTTGGTCTTGTGTATAATCTTCTTGATGATTTGCTGCATTCTGTCTACCAGTATCTTATTGAGGACTTTTGCATCTATGTTCATCAAGGAGATTGGCCTGTGGTTCTCTTTTTTGGTTGGATCCTTCCCTGGTTTTGGTTTCAGGATAATGCTTGCTTCCAAGAATGACTTTGAGAGTACTACTTCCCTTTCCATTTCATTAAAGAATTGAGGAGTAGCAGCATTAGATCTTCTCTAAATTTCTCGTAGAATTTAGCAGTGAATCCATCAGGACCTGGGCTTTTCTTCGTTGGTAGATTGTAATTGCGTCAACATCACTAACTGACATGGGGTTATTTAGAATTTTTATATCTTCTTGATTCAGCTTTGCTAATTCATAGGTGTCCAGGAATCTGTCCATTTCTTTTACATCTTTCATCATATTAGAGTATAGTATTTAGCATATTATCAGGCACAAAGGAAGTTTCAAGAAAAAAATAGGAGCAGCAGAGGAACGCTGACCACAAAGGGACCTTCAAACTTGACCCCAAACCCCTGAGCTCATTAGTGCCCAGAGGATAACCCTGAAGGGCGCGTGCAGAGAGCGAGCCTGGCGGTCTCTAGCTGGACATATGCAGAAGTGAGCATGTGAAAAACATGTAGCACAGCACTGATGCACAGAAGAAAAACAGACACTGAAATTTGAGCAGAAGTTTGAGAATGGACTTTGCCTGAGATCACGAAGTAAGTAGAGTTCTGTATTTCAAGCAGAAAAGACGGACATCTGAATGCTCAGCAGTAGCCAGGACAACAAGGGTGTCTTCGAGTAAATGCTCTGGACACCCGAACGGGAAGAAATCCCGGAATCTAGCAATGTGGACACAGTGAGAACAACTGCATAAAATTCGCATACAGACCAAAGAACCAATTGCTGTTATGCTTATTACACAATAAATGATTGTACTCTGCTTTCTTTTATACCAGAGATCATCTCGAATGCTGAGATAGAAGGACGACGGTAACATAAAACAAATCTCTTTGTCCCAAATGCTGTGTTTAGTGTCTTGCCTCCTGCTTCCACCATTTGTCATTTCACAAAAGAAGGAAATGAGGCTGAAGAAGTAGATTTAACAATTTAAGGCCACGTTTCTTAGTAAGTAGCAAAGAAGAGATCCTAATATCCCGGAATTTACATCCCTCAGCCTACCTGCTTCTTTGAATTGCAAAGTGAGTAAGGTTAAGACATGAATGTGACACAAAAGCAAAGGTGACCATCCTCTCAGTTCAGAATCACTGCGCTGGAAAGACAGAGAGCGGTAAAGCAATACAGCCAAGGCCGCACCCCTAAATTAAAATAGTTACTAGGCTTTAATGCACGGCTCAAACAGGATGTGGAAGCCCCGGGGGTCTTCTTCAACATAGTAATGCAGGGACCTCCCACAGGCTAACAAAACTTTGGGGAGTGGACGGGAGTATCTTCTGTTTAGTTGAACAGCGCATTTAACAAATATGGAACAAACAAAAATGAAAGGCACAAGTATACTTAACGTCTTCGGAGGAGAGGCGATGGTCAGCTGTTCGCATCTTACGGTGCTGTACGCTAGTGAGACTTCTTAATAATCATCCTTGGATGTTTCCTGGAGGAGAAAGTCATAAAGAGTGGAACTTTCTTGAGCACTTACTCTTCTACAAGAAACAGTCATTTTAGTGAGGACTCTTGAAAGGTAACATGTTTGTATGCAAAGCACCGAAAAGAACCATCATGTAGAATATAATTGTTTAAATTTCTTTCATGACTAGTGAAGAAGAAAGCAGTATCAGGGTAAGTGCCGTTTTTCAGGGTGCCTTGTCTACAAATGGACAAGCAGCGGTAGCGTGACGGTTGAGTGAATACCTGCTCTAGGATAGAGAGCTGAAAGAAGAAAAAAAGGAGGAGGAAATGTTGATGCTCTTAAAAAACAAACTTTGGTGCTACTGAGTGCAATTCATGAGATGCTGAAAGCTGTTTGAGGTAGAGATGGTGGTATAGACGCTATGCCTTTGGAGACGTATACATAGTCATTTTCTGCCATGTAGGGGACATGAGCCTTGGTTATCTCACTTCGCTTCATGCAGCAGAACACCCCCCATTCCACAGAAATAGCACAATCCCAGATGATTTGGTGCTCAATATAGGATTCTCTCACATTAAATCTCTTTTTGCAACACCATCTGCACCTTAAAGATTCTCTAATTTTCATCTTTTTAAATAAGTAAAGCTACAAAAATTTAAATAGGTAAAATATATGTATAGTTATTTTATTCAATGAGAGACACTACAACACTGAAAAAGTGTGTGTGTGTTTTTCTCTCTCAGATTACCCACCTTTCTCCCAATATTTCCTGAAAAGATCTAAGTTGCTTTGATTTGTTTTATTTTCTTGAACCCTAGATGCTTTGTGATAGGAGAGCTGTACTGTTTTAAACCAACTCAGTGATAAAGGATGAATTTCAGGTCAGTAACTCATCCACAAATGAACAATCATTTTCAATTTGCAAAGCACATATGTGGTATGATAACTTCTATTATTTTTTAAGCTATATTGTGAGGTTTTTGGAAAAAATGATTGCTGGATTCACAGCCCATCTTCTATTTATTCTGCCTCCTTGGAAAGTGGTTTCATTTCTATACGCCTGTGTAGAATATGTACATTGATTTCTGAAAAGAAATTATTTCCCATGGAGTTCTGTGTTACTGATGAGACTTATTGAGGGATTAAGTTCACCTGTATAATTAGGAGTCTGTAAAGCTCAGTCTGGAAAATCATAAGACTGGGCAAATAGTGTAAAATTGAAATACCTGAGTGATAGTCATTGCAAGAGCATTGCATAATTCAAAAAAAAAAGTGTGTAGTACACCTCTGTGAATGTAGCTGGAAAATTTATAATTTTTGCATTAAATTAATTGTAATAATAATTGTACACTTGGGAAATTAACCTTTATTTAAGTCAATAGTTTACACTACTGATTTTTCCAGATTATTGAAATTTTAATTGTTTGCATTTGTAAAAATGACAAATTATGAATTCCTTATTGCATGATTAGAAGTTTATCACCTTCTGTCTCCTCAATTATGTTGATGTAGGGTTTGGGGATTTAGCTCGAGTGGTAGAGCACTTGCCTAATAAGCACAGACCCTGAGTTCGATCCCCAGCACCCACAAAAAAAATTATATCCATGTAGTTTACATCCAGAATTTCTTAACAAATTTAATTTGCCATCCTGACTATTTACACAAATAATATTCTTGCAGAATGATGGTGCTATTCCTCATTTCCATCTCAGAAATGGCCTATTAATTAATTTGAGAGACAGTTAATCTTCTTTAAAGTTTATGACCATTTTTTAAAAATTCAGCATGACTCACAAGTGAGTCATTGCCTTTTGAATTAGATTAGGGCCTCAGAAGATCTTCCCATCTATTGAGGTTAGGAAAAACACTACATATTTGCGTATATATTTTCACCAAGATGAAAGTTCCCTCACTTATCCAGGGCAGCTGGGGTGATGTGAGTGCTATAGCAAGAACTTATTTTTGAAAGTCATTTGCCCAAGACCAACCACACTGAAAAGTAGTTTCACTGACTCTTCTCTATGTGCATTCCCTGCCCTACCTTAAGATGTTTATTACAATAAAGGATTATTTGAAGTACACTCATTCCCAGGTCAAGGGTCAAAACCTCTTCAGAAGGGCCGTGTATGAGTTCCCTCTGGCTGTTTTAATTCACAAATGTATTGGCTTAAAATAATATCAACTTCTTGTCTTCTAGTCCTGGAGCTCAGATGTGAGGAGTGAGTTTCACTGGGCTGAAGTCAAGATGGGAACAGGCCTGCTTTCCTTCTAGAAGCTGTAGGGAAGAATCTTATTTCTAGCTTCTAGAGGATTCTTGTATGTCTCAGCTAATGGACATTTTCCATCCTCAAAGCTCACAAAATATCCTCCCTTCTCTCCGATATATGCTTTTATCTTTACATTTCTCTGTCTGACTTTAATAGTTACAGAACTACTCTTTTTCTTCGTAAATACATATACAAATTTCTTAACATAGACTATAAATATAGAAAATGGCATTCATTTATTTTTACTAACTAAACAGTGACTCTTATTCTGCTTACTACAGGTCAGAGGGAGAATAATTTAGGCCTTGTGGGTCAGACAGTTTTTGTAGCAATTACTGAATTTAGCAATAGGTGATTCATATATAAATGATTGTGGCTAAATTCCAATAAAAATGGAATCATAAAAACAAGCAGTCATCAAAATTTTGTCCACAGGCTCTCGTTTGACAACCCCGCCGCCCCACCAATCTAGACACACAGTGTCTAATAGAGGTACTCCTAAAAGATAGTTCTGAAAAATAAAGTAATGATACAGATTTTGGAGGTTGGTACTGTAAGAAAAGCCTATAGAAAGTAAGAATCTGCTTGACTCATTCTATATGTAACTCCTAAATCCTGGCTTCAGAGCTCAATATGAGATTAACCTTCTGGAATACGGAGCATTGAGAGCACGGAAGAAATTTTTGCAGCCCTTTTTACCTCCTCAAAACAAAATAGAGCCTAAGTTTCAGGCAAAGTGGAACAGCTCCTGTCATCTGCTCTAATCATCTTTTGATCCTTGCCATGTGAATAGATTCATGATCTGACATTTGCTATTCTAGTCACAATAGCTCTTGTCTCAGCAATTCAATTTTCAGTGTCTCATGAATTTAATACCTGCTCTATTATCAGAAAATTTGTAATAACTTATAGAGCTGGACCTTTTCCAAATTTCCTGTTCATCTTAACCTTTCCACCCTTCCATCTGGGTACAGAAGATGGCCTTGTGAAGAATCAGACTTATTCAACAAACTTACACCAAGCACCACTGTATGCTACAGTTATAGTATGTCCAAGGCAGAAGATGTCAAATGAGTCAGAGAGCTGACAGCTTTACTGGAGTGCGGTAGAAAAATACAGAGCAATAAGCAAAGACCACAGATAGGATCTGAGCTGTTTGAGGATTTGGCTCAGTGGAAAGCATTGTTATCTGCCTTTCCCTTGCAACACAGGTTGTTTTTAACCACAGTAACACCATCTAACAGCTAGTAGCGAGGTCCTTTCTTCTCTTTCAAATTTGTAGTTCCCTTGGATTAACTGTCGCGTCTGAGTTCAGTTTGAGAGACAGGCTGTTTCTCGGCAATGTTCAAGCAAGCTCCCATACACAGTGGATCTGTATATACAGACTGACTTGGTTGATTATCTTCAGTTTTCTTCTGTGTGGGAATACACCCCATTAGGCAGATGTTACAAATGGAGTATGAATCTGAACTTCCAGGAAAAGCTCAACTACGGGAGGGCCAATCATTTCACGTATGTAGAGGTCAAATTCTTTTCTCAATCCCATAGCATAAGCTCTTTTTCTCCTCACCGAAATTTTCCAGAAAATTTAAACAGTAATCATAGACATTTAATTCTTGTCTTTGTCCACTGCAATGTCATTTTACCAAGAGAATACTTTAAAACATGTAATAATAATAAAAAAATTAAAAAAGTAATAACCAACCCCCCAAAAAATAAAAATAAAAACATATAAAAAAGCACAAGGCCCTGAGTTCAATACCCAGGACCCCCCAAAAAACCCAAAAGACAAATATATATGTATATATATGAAGAGTTACAAAATTAAAATAAACAAAAAGAATTGTTTTAGAATAAATACTCAACTTCAAATTTATGATAACTTCTTATACAGAGAATGCAGCCATTAATCTCTAATATTTTGTTTTAACTTGGTTAGATATGAAAAAGGAAATTCAAATTCATTCATACTAGATTGACACTACTAAAACTTTTGAAAATAGTTTATAGTGTAATTTTAAGAAACATTTTCATAAATACTGTAACCTGAAAGGTCACACTAAATACTATTAAAGGTACAAAAGTTCCCCCTCCCTCCCTTCCTTCCTTCCTTCTGTTCTTTCCACTTGCTTTCATTTTGTTCTTTGTCTTTTTTTTTTTTTTTTCTTTCCTTCCTTCCCTTTCCTCTTCCTCACTTTTTTCTGTCTTTGATTTAACATGTCTTTTTGGATTGTCTCCTAGAAACCATTGTTTATAATTCAAAGCAGCATTACCATCATTTAACATTTTACAACTACTGATGTAATTTATAAAAAATGAAAATCAGGAAAACCCCCCTAAGACCTACAGTGAAGCCCTGAATGTATGTACTAAGCTGCTGCTGAGGATCACTGCGTCTTTACTCGCTCTTGTACAACCAACTGTGAGGACATTAACGAAGCAATCCCTGAGCGGATGCCCTAAAACCTTCTCGGCGTTTGCCTGAACATGACACACTTTCACTAGAGCACTGTGCTCACTCATATAATTTTATGTGAACAGACTGGTCAGGAATAAATTTAAAATTAAAGAAAAGTGCAGAACAATAATTTGGCAAATGGGAAACACCTTTAAAATGTTTAAATATAGGCACACAGAGGAGAGAAGTCGTTTTATGTTGAAATCTGACACATGCTCAAGCATAATTAAAATTAATACAAAGTGAATGCACTGGTGGTTTCTACTGTGTTAAAATTTTGGCAATAAATATGCCTGATTATGCCCACTGATTTTTCAATGCATTTCATGCTAAATATTATAATAAATTAAATGTTTTGGTCATCTTTTTTTAGTTGACCAAATGCCTTGGTTTTCCTGGGACTCCCAGATAAGTTGGTTCCAGGATAACCATCCTTTCAGTGATAAACCTGGAAAGCTCTTGGCAAACTGGATTGGTTGCCATGGTTATACCTCTGAATTATGTAATTCCACAAACAAGAGGGTTTTTGTTTGTTTGTTTTATTTTTACCGTGTTGAGTTTTATGTCCTTATTAAGGATATAATGAACAACACGAGTTCAAATAATCAGGTGGGTTTCAACTGCAGTTGTGTCTCATCTCAACGAGGTTTTAAATGCATCTTGGGTGAAGTCTGCCCAGAACAAACTGTATCAATATCACCACACGTTCCGGGCTGCCAGGTGGCTCTGCTATGTCTCAAAGCCGAGACGTACTGCTTTGGGGCTCCTCTGAACACCAATCATACTGCTCAGTTTCAGCTTAACTGGTAGCAGGCAAAGCAATAGCAGAATGCACATAATTCCTGCCAGAAGCAACTGGCCCTCATCGTATTGTTCCATCTACATGAACTGGCCCAGCCGTGACAAGTTAGGTGGATAGTAAGCCCGTTTTCTTTGTAAACCCTATTAGTTTCTTCCTTTCTAGCTCCTCCACATTTTATAATCCTAGGTATCAAAATGCAATCTGATTTCTGCAATTTTTTTCTCTAAACAGCTTGTAAGATTTGAGATTTCAATAATTGAAGAATTAGACTAAATGCTTCCCGATAACAGAGATTATGTCTTGTTTAGCTCTGTAACTCCGGTTGCCATGCACACACATTCAATTTGTTGTATCACAGAATATTCCTTTTTAAATTTTTCTTAACCAAAGAAATGAAAGGCCTTCATACAAAGATTTTACTTATTTAGTCAACATTAGTCAAATATTTATTATCATGTACTTTTGGTCCTGCCTTTATGGGATACAGAAATTAATAGAACTATTATAACTATATAGGAAGGCTTTTAATATGATACATTGTCTAATATGTCACTGAAGCTGTTTTGATTATTATCAACTTTTATGTAGTATAAACTGTTGAAGAGATACTTTTGTCAATATTATATATGTCCTTTCACTGCCTGATATAAACTTGCAAGTTGAGACAATCTTGTCAGTGTCCTCATTTAACAGTTGAGGAAAGTGAGAGCATAAAGAAGGAAATTAAATTGCCAAAACTACTGTCTTAGTCTATTTAGCTTCTATAATTACTACAATAAAATGTCATAATCGGTGGATTTACAAAGAACAGAAATTTCTCTCAATTCTAGAGCCAGGGAGGTCTGTGATCCAGGAACCCAGCAGGTTCACAGTCTGGGAATGCTTGGGGTCCTAGATAGTGCCTGACTTACAGGTTTTTGCTTTGTCCTACCATGATAGAAAGGGAAAACTAGTACCCTGAGATGCCTCTTCCAGGAGCACAAATCCCAGTTACACGGGCCCTCCATTCTGGACCTCAACACAACCCTAAAGCCTAACGCCCCACCTCCAAATCCTATCACTTTAGGTTTAGGATTACAACATAAGAATCAGGGGAGAATGATCACAGATAGCCCAACCTGACAACAACAAACCTAGTAACTGGGAAGGATGGATTTCAAAGAAAGTAAAGCTAGCCCTGGGGACCATGTCCTTACTTAGCACTCCTTTGTACTACTTCTATTAAAATGGAAGTTGACAGAAATCTGCACTAAGTCCCACCCTACTGTATTATAAAAGGAAGTCTGAAATCCTCATGTAAGATTTGAACTTTCACATACACTCTCCCCTTAGGTTTAAAGAGCCAGCTTTGTAAGTAGGATCAAAGGATATACGCCCAGAGTTGGATGCTTATACAGTATAATTTGTCGTAGCTTATTTTAAGTCTGAATATATTTAGAAATTAATTTGATGAGCATGGAAGGATTTTTTTACATGGTAGAACCCCAATTCCTCATTTATCAGATGAAAAAATGGAATTCTAAGTGAATCTGAAAATAACTCAGGAAAAACAGTAATTGTTATGAATCCTAAAAAAACAGATTAAAAGAGAAGACAGTGAGTGAGGGATAGAGGTAAAGGGATATAGCTGCAAGAGACAGACTAAAGTGACCTAATGTTCCTAGCAAATACTGCCCAAAGAGACAGTTCATGTACAAGATTAGTCTGTCTGCAGCCTTCAAGTATCATGGAACTTAAACTTAGTTTTTGCCACTTTTTTTCCCCATCTTCTGTCTTCTTTCTGCAAAACCTTTTGGGAAAGTAATTATACTTGCCCTACTTTAATAACAGCAACAGTAAATAGACAACGGGATGCCCCATCTTCTGTCTCAAGATTTGCCAAAAATGTTGAGGGTCAGAATAGTGTTGAGTTCTGTTTAAACTTAGAAAGAAGGGTCTTCCTAATTCTGTAACATACTTTGGCTTCAGGAACAGAATCAGTCCTGCATATGCCTAGAATTTTCATAAGTTTAGTAAAGATTGCTTCCATTGGAGTTTACTCGGATTTTACTGCCTTTCTCCTTTGGGAACCAAAAGCTAAACCAAGGCATCTGGCCAGTATTAAGATCTTTATTTCAATTAAGCTCTTATTTTTTACCCCAGTTGTAGAGTGACATTTTCTATGTGTATGAATTGATTATTTTCAAAACATGCCTTTGAGGTAATAAAGGAAATGAGTGGGGATAAAGGGCATTTATTATGATGCAGAAAACAGAGTATCAGCTAGTTATGAGCTTCCAGAAACAGTAAGATAGAGCAGAGACAAAGCAGGAATTTTGTCAATTTTCAAAGAGATGCATATGGATTTCTACAGAAGTTAAGTATGACATAATACTGTATTTTCCTTCTACAGTTATTTCAATTTCTTCTTGTTTCTTCAACAAAACTCCATAAGACAGGCATGAAAAGGTAATATTATCCAACTCATAAAGATGAAAAATGTGTAAGCATTTGCTGGTCATCTTATCTAAGGTCCCCTGGTAAATACATGGCAAATTCTGCATTACACAGGGCCCAACATTTCTGAATATTGTACTGGGCCTGCCAGGAGTTAATATTCTTTATTTCAGAGAGCGTCTACCAGTAAATTGCAATCCTTTCTTCCTAAAACATTGAAACTCAGGCAGAATATTTGCCAATAATTTATAAGAATTCTTTCTTAAAAGACTCTGGACAGAATGTTAGTCAGCCAATAAGTATAAGAACCTATTTTACTGTCCAGGAATGAAATGAGGAATTTAGAGGATGATTGGGTTTACTAAATTTTCACAGCAGATCGGCACAAAGTTATTTGTTATCAGCATTCCCAACTCCTGTGTTACCCACGGACATATAACGATCAGTGGTTTTCAGTTCTAGGGCCCTTGGCCTTGGTGCTTTCACCTCTATACTCTGGCCTCTCGTGAGGGGTACACATAGAAATATAAATGAAAGCCAAAAAGGCCACGTGGCTTCAGGACTCTGTCAAGAGAGCCTTGAATTCTAATTTGGAGGAAACTGAATCTTTCTGAGTGTGTGGGACATGTGGGGTGTTCTGTAGCGAAGCAGAGGTGTTAATTGAGATTTGTATTGGGAGTCACAATAACGTGGAAAGCTTTCCTCAGTTTCTAAATTGTTTCCTCCATTTCTGCTTATAAACACATCCTGTCATACTTGCCAAAGAGAAGGAAAATCTTTGATGAATTAGTGAGCAGCTTTCTTCCTTCCTTTCATTCTTTCGTTTGTTTGTTTATTCTTTATTTTGTTTTCTTTTCTTTTTAAGGGGTACTGGAGATTGAATACAAGGTCTTTGCAACGTGCTCTGTCTCCAGGACAACCCCTACCCCATTATTGGTGGGAGTTGTGATTGGTAATTTTTTTAAGTAACTATTTGGAAACAAAAGCATATTCCATAGTTTTAAACATACTCACATATCTCAAAATGTGGTCCTGGATCATCAATAACTAATATTGAGTCTTTGAACTAGTTTCCAATGATAATGTTTATGGAGGAGATAATACATAAGAGAACAGGTGTTTGTTTTCCAGTTCACATCTGAAAAATAGGCTTTGTTTTTTTTCTGCTTTTCCCCTGTGGTGAGGAGAACAATATAATATCACTAAGGACAATTTGGAGAAAGGCAACTCTGAGGAAGAAAACTCTTACAGGTTTTCTTAGAGAAAGCACTTCATACTGCCTTAAATTTATTTGCGATTAATACGTAATAATTGTACATATTTATAAAGTCTGATAATTTGATACATGCATACAGTGTATACCTGATCAAAGCAGAGTAATAAGCATTTCTACCTCCCTAAATGTTCAGTTCTTTGTGTTTGTAGTGTAAAGACTCCTCTCTTTTGTAAAACACTAAGAAGTTTTTGCAAGCTGTAGTCACTCTACTGACCTGTGGAATAAAAGAACTTATTCTTCCTCTGTATCTATATTTATAGACTTGCTAACCAAACACCTTCTACTTCTCTTCCTCCCTAGTTTTCCCACCCTCTACGACTTACTCGACTCCTTTTTCTATCATGACACCAGCTTCTTCGTGCTACCACATATGATTGCAAGTATGCAGAGTGTACCATTATGGGCACTAAACCCTCATGATGTCACCTAACCCTAACTAATGCCCAGAATCAGCACTTCCCAATACCATCAACATCTGACTTTGAGTATTAGTTTTCCAAATGTGAGGTTTGGGCAGACATTTGACCCAAAGCATTTCATACGATTTTCTCCTAAAGCATGATGGAGTAAGGTAGAAGATAGAAGAAAGTTTGCATCATTGTAATTATATGATATTTTAGAGTTAGCTTCTATTATAGCTCTATAACAGGAAAGAATGAGACTGAGGGGGTCAAGAATATTCAAAAATTGTGAGCTGCACCTGAATTTTATGGAAGATTCCATTCCTGATCTTAATGTCACATTCCCAGAGCTGGCAGAATGATAGAGTCCTTGCAGGTTTCACCCATGGTGCATTTGTATTTAATGGCAGCATTTGAGTATCCACAGTATTCTGTATTATGCGCTGCATGTTTAAAGACTGAAGGTAGGTGCATCTTTTATAGGGATAAACTTTAATGGGGGAGTGCCTACAAAATTACATAGAGCTTTGCAACCATTCTGAGATGATAAGATGAGTAGTAATAGAATATATCCAGAGGTTCGGAGAAGATATGAAGTGCTGGGAATTAAAAGGCTCAAGAGGCCTTTGTTGAGAAAATGGGTTTTAGTGTGGACCAGAGGAGAGTGGGTGATACATACCTTTATTGCTGCCCATTCTCTAAAATTTGGGAAAAGGAAAACCTTGACATTAAAACTACATAATTATTGGGCTCTGGGATGTGCAGACCAAATGATTCATTTCTTCAGACCCTTTCTTTTCTTTACTTCAGTAAGAGTTTATATTTTCTAAATAATACTCCTCTCGGGAGAGCTCTTTTAATGAACTGTGTTATGAAAATAGCATACTGTCTCAAATGTAAGGCAAAAAATAATCATTATCCTTTAAAGAAGAAACATCTTAGAGAAGTTTTATTTCATAAGCACCTTTTCACTAGTCCCTTTTGAAGCTTATTGATGTTATTACAGTCAGAGTTCTGTGTTTACCTTTCATTTAGGAAGCATTTTTGTGACTATACAGGGACAAAGTGGTCTCAAAGACCCAGGCAAGGGAAAAGTGTGTATGTGTATGTGTGTGTGTGTGTGTGTTGTGTGTGTGTGTTTGGAAGGGCACAGGTGTATGTCAAGGTTAGAGGAAGTTATGCATAGACTGTTTAAATAGACATTTGATGTACAAGTACAAGATGATATTTAAGATGCCTAATTGTGACTGAGATGTGGGCGAAGAACAATGCCAAGGTTCTCTCTAGGACCTGAGTCCTGGACAGAAATGTCTTCCTTGAAGTTTTTTGGAGCTCTGTTTTTCAGATCCACATCATCTCAGTATTTACATATATATAAAGTTTTGTAACAGGACGGTCTCGATAAATTGTTTACATTTGCTTTGCTGAATGGGTGCCTTTCAAATATAGCAATACTTTAATTTTAGAAATATCTTTATTAAAAATTAAAATTAAAACAAAATTTAAAAAGTAGAGCATTCAGAAAAAGGGTATGCTTGACCAAAAGAGTAAAAACATTAAGGACTCTAAGTTAGTATTATTTCATGTTAAATCTTCAATATGGAATAAAGGAAAGGACAGGAAAACTAAGTTCCAAATTAAGCTTCTCAAACCAGTCTACAGGGGGCTGGGGACTTAGCTCAGTGGTTAGAGTGCTTGCTTAGCAAGCCCAAGGCCCTGAGTTCGATCTCCAGCACAAAACAAAGCAAAACAAAACAAAACAAAACAAAAACCCTCAAACCAGTCTACCAAGGTTCTCAAAATAAAAATATTGAAAATATTTCCTGTGTGCAGAAGAAATTCATGTGGTCTAAAAAGACTAGGCTTTAGAGATCCACATATATGGGGTCCAGTCCCTCTTCTATGATTCCCTAGTTGTTCTGTGTAAACTATTTAATCACTCAGATTGCTTCTTTCACCATTCTTAAAGTCAAAATAGCAATCTATGTGTTTTAAGATAAGTTGGCAGTATGTGCATCCCACATATAAGTTAAATTAACCATGGTTAACTTTTGTGAACAACTTGTGATAAAAAAATCTAATATTGAACACATATGAACTAATTTAACCCTTACAGAAAATCCTGAAGTAGCTACTATTACGTGTATTTTACAGATTAGAAAAATTGTGACATGGAAAAATTATCTTCCCCCAGTTATCAAATAAGGAAGTACAGAGCTGGAAATTCAACCTGAGGGAGTCTGGGTTTGTATAGAAACTAAACTCTTAGACACTGTGTTCTACACAAAGAGTAACTAAGTGTATTATTATTATTACTGCTAGGCTTCCTGCCATACTGGGCTATCACCACTTCTGATCCTCTTCTTATTGCACCTTCAAAATTCTAGTATTAGCATGTCCTTTTAGATTCATCAACTTCTAATGATTATTTGTTTATAGAAGGGGCCCTTAAATTAGGAGTTGTAGCACATAGATATGAATCTTGCCCAAGTGTTTCAAAGGTTTAAGATTGGAATTAAAAGCATATAAATGACAATATATCATTTTTTCTATAACTTTTGGTAACAAAATTTATATATATATATATATATATATATATATATATATATATATATGTACACACACAATTTATGTCTGTAATATAATCTGTATATACATATGCTGGTGACCTACTTTTCCCCAAGCCTGTAGTGCTTTCTAAATATGTGGGCATTTTTGCATTAAGCAAAAGTCCTTTCTGCCCGCTCCCGACTTGTCCCTCCCTGACAGATTGAGCTAATAAGCACAGTGGAACATGGTTCATGCCACACTGTATATTTCAATATGGAAACCAATTGGCTTGTTCTAGACAGTATGTCTAAGTAGCACATTTATTTATCTGGGAAGGGGTTTGGAAAACAATCCTTTCTTCTATTTCTAACATTTTATTTGAGATCTTAGTAGACATAACATAAAACACTTCATTGTCAAAGATGCTAAAAAAATCAGTGCACAGTTTACCTCCTTGTCTCTGCCCTCCAGATTTTATTATATATTACGATGGACTTGTTTGTATGAAGAACAAGGCCGCATTACTTCCATTACTTTTTCTATGTCTTGCCTAATATTTCACCTTGCTAGAAAGATATTGGATACTAGGAGCTTATCTGGTCTAATCTTGTACTGATTTATGCATTTATTCATCAAAAATATTACCCAGCCTTTTACAAGAATGGGGTAGGTCTATGTGCACTGACATGACCTGCAAAAAGCAAGCTGCAAAGCTATACACATCAAGATGTGATATTTTTGTTTAAAAGAAAACTTATTCAATATATGTATGAGTATCTAGAGGTAAGTTATGAATAGATGTACACCAAAACATTCACGTTACTTATGAGATGCAAACTTATTTGTCTATGAGGACAGAGAGACAAAGTATTCTTTGTTATTTATACAGTTTTGTATTGTTCAGTTTTTTTCCCACTCCAGTGTGTCTATAGTAACAAGAAATAAAGAAATTATAATATCCCTGTTACTATATGACTCAATTCTTACATAAACCAAAGGAACATTTTTTTTAAATTTGATGGTATTATAATCAGTTTGGACAGATAAGTCAAAATAGTAATAAAACAATTATGATACAAATAAAAACAATATCATCAGTTCCATCAAGAGAGGTGCAATAGGGGGAAAGAAGTGATTATCCAGGAAATACAAATAGATAAAGAATATCTGAGTGGGAAAGACAGAATTCTAACAGAGTAATTGAGCTCGGAGAAATGTCCATCTTCCTTCATCTAGCTGGTTGCTCAGAACATGGCTTGGTGTTCAGTAAGTATAGTCTGTAGGAAAGAGGAAAGAAAAGGGAACGGAAAAGAATGATCTGTGAAAGTAGTTTGGAGCTGGGCAGGGTGTTGATTACTTTGTTCATGTGTGAGTGTTTTTTGGGAAATCTGTGTGATTCTGAGAAGGGATGGGTGGGACCTTGGACCTCAGAACCGTGGTTCCTCCCAAAGAAGCTGTTTCCTCTCTTTGCATTACTGGAAAAGCATTGCTGAAATTCACACCTTGTCATTTTAACAGTGGGGAAAAAAAACCTGGGGGGAGGTGAAATTTTTCCTCTGGTCATAGAAGTGCATTTAGTAATAGCAATAGGAAGGAATACTGAGATTGTACAAGTTCCTAGTAGCAATTATTCAGTCAATATGAGTCCAGGCAAAATGACAAGTTTACTCAAAAGTATGAGGCTTGAAGTATATTTAAATATGAGGTGTGATTAAGAAAGTATAGAGGCTGGGGATTTAGGTCAAGTGGTAGAGCACCTGACTAGCAAGTGCAAAGTCCTGGATTTTTGAATTTTATCCACAGTAACCCCCGCCAAAAAAAAAAAAAAAAAAAAAAAAAAAGTGTAGCATATATAACATATTGGAGAGTTATGAGAGAAAGCACAAGCTTTATTTTGGAAACATTTAAGGACACTAATGGACTGAGTGTGGTGGCCCACACCTGTGATCCCAGCACTCTGGGAGGCTGCAGCAGGTGGATTCCAATTTCAAGCCCTGCCTGGGCAATTTAGTAACTTAGTGGGACTCTGATGCAAAATAAATGATAAATAAATAAATGGGCTGCAGGTACGGCTTCGTGTGAAGGCTTTGGGTTCAATCACCAGTACCACAACCAAAACAAACTTCCTGCCTAAAAATTTTGAAAGGAACAAAATAACAATATATGATAAAATGAAGTCAAGACATGGAATATTAAATTAAGAGATGAGAGACAATTGAGGGAAACAAATGCTGACATTACAATTGTCCCAGCTTACTGATGTGAGAGTTTCCAAGCTCTAGTGTGGGAATAGGGGACCCATGCAAAGAGGTGGTCATAGTGCAGGACAAGCCTAATGTCGAGTGTTGCTAAATATTAATACATGGGCTAATATTACCAACCATTGGGAGATCCTGTAATCTTGACATTGCTCCAAGACCTTGCAAACTGGTCTGTATTGGAGCATCATTTCAGGGAGAAATGTCCATGTGATTGAATCAATCCCATGATGTGTTTGTAGAGGCACAGGGACGACTGAGCGATGTCTACTTTCCATCCTTCCCTCTGTGTCGATAAGCTTTCCAATAAGGGCAAAAGGGCAGCACCATTGAGACCCCCTCACTTCCTCAACAGGGGGAGACAGAAGACCTAGCCGAATTGTCCAAGGAGACTACTGTTAATAGTCAGTGAACTTCAAGTCATTTCGCTTTTGAGTTCCAGAATACCAAAGGCATTTTGTTTTCGCCTACTTTAGAACACAGCTGGAAAAAAATGTATCTGTGTTTTGCAAGTCTCAGAGGTTTGTAAGTTTCATTATGGAGGGTGACCCTCTTTTGGGGGAGGTCAGCTAAGATATTTCTGAAAATAAACGTTGCACAACTGATAGATGAGGATAAATTATCTTGCCTCCAAACTCTATGGTCCACTTCTAATGCTGTGGCATCTGTGAATATTTTTAGCTTTAAAATACAAATATTAATAATGAAAGCTTTAACACTTCATAATAGGTGCTAGACATAATGATAAGTGTTTACTTTCACCATTTAAAGCAACCTTAACATAATCTTCTTTTGGTTAAGAAAATCGAAGCTTGATGAATATAAGTATTGGGTAGAATAAGAAACATACCAGATCCTGGATTAAAACCATGTCTCCTTTTTCTCTGAAAGAAGAAATGGGGAATGGGGCCCATCACATTGTCATTGGCTCTGTGGCTAATATCTGTGAATCTAATCTAGTAGGTCAGTTTTCTATATGTTTTAATTCCCAATATCAAGGTCGCTTTTAGTGGGATGATGTCTTAGTTACTTTTCTTTCATTGCTGGGACAAGGTACCCAACAACCAAAGTGGAAGGGGGGGGAGGTTTATTGGGCTCACAGTTTGTAGAGATTTCAGTCCACAGTCTGCTAGATCCAATGCAGGGTGGCATGGCAGACAGGCAGAAGGTAGCAAGGCAAGCAAAAGTGGGTAGGCAAGCCTATTTCTGTCCTTTACATTATATTTTATCCAGGCTACCTGGCTTTAGGCTGGGTAGCACTCCCGCCCTTAATCCTAGCATTTTATCCTTGATCCCAGCAAACTATGCCAAACCAATCAGTGAACTAATTTAGTAATCACATACTCTAGACCCAACCCCCTTTGATAAAGTCCCACCTATGACAGCATGAGGCTTTGGGGGGACATTTAGGCACAAACCATAACAGATGTTAAATATAGTCCACATTAGAATAAAGACATTTAAGTATGCAAACATTCCAGAGACCTTGCCACATAGTTTTTTTTTTTCCTATATTATGGTTTATTAGGTATGTAATGTTTTCATTCCATATGGTAAATTGGTACATATATATAATACATCTTAATTCTTCTTTTCATCCTTCCCCGCCCGACCCATCTCTTGATCCCCTTCCATTTTTGTACATGTTTGCAGTACATAATATTTACATTCCTTGTGTGAAATTGGTACATGCAATAACACATCCCAGTTTCTTTTTTTTTCATTGTTTATCTCTTCTCTCCCCAACCCTTCGTTTCTTGATCCCGTTCCCCTTTGATAATCTCTCTCCCTACTTCCCATTATCTATATTTTATTTTGCTCCTTAGTTTTACTGTGAATTTCTCATGTAAGAGAAATCATGTGATATGTAAACTCGTGTGTCTGATTTATTTCATGTAACATTATGATCTCAAGGGGCATCCATTTTTCTACAAATGACTCAAGTTTATCTTTCTTTATAAGACAGTAGTATTCCATGGTGCAGAAATACCACATTTTTTATCCACTCATTTGCTGATGGATGTACAGGTCCCTCCCAAGATTTAGCTATTTTGAAATGTGCTGCTATAAACATGATGCACATATCACAGTAATATGATGTCTTTAACTCTTTCTGTAAGATACATAGAAGGGGAATAGCTGGGTCAAATGGAATTTCTAGTTTTTTTTTTTTTTTCTTTTTTTTAATCTCTGTATTGACTTCCATAGTGGTTGTACTAGTTTAAGTCTCCATCAACAATATAAAAGGGTTCCTCTTTTCCCTGAAGCCTCTCCGGCATGTATTATTATTTGATTGTTTGATAATGGCCATTGTTTCTGAGGTAAGGTGGAATCTCAGTTTTGTTTTGATTTGCACTTCTCTAATGGTCAGAGATGTTGAAAAATTCTTCATGTGTTTATTGTCCACTTGTACTTCTTTTGTGCTAAAGAAACCAACAGAGTGAAAATACAACCTTCAGAATAGTAAAAAAAAATTGCCAGCAATTCCTCAGGTGGAAGACTCCTATATAGAATACATAAAGAACTCAAAAAAGTAGATCTCCAAAATAAAAGACCTAATCAAAAATAGGTAGATAGTTTTGAAAAAAAAAAGTCTTCCTCATTTTTACCTATCCCCTCCTTCATTGAAGCGACTTCCAAATTATGGAATACAACTTTACATTACACTCTGTGTGGTAGTTGTAATATCCTATTTAAATGAACTAGATAAAATCTCTTGGGGAGAATTAGGAAGCTTTGTTTGAATGATCTCCAGTTCTGCTTTAAAATATCCTAATAATACAAGGAAAGCCAACCATAGCCAACAAATGAGTTCTCTGAATTGCCTTTTCTTTGGCAGGTAGATTGCTTTGCTTAGTGCTGGAGGGAAAGGTAATAGAGAATAGTGGTTAAGAATATGGGCTATGAAATCTGGCAACTGAGAATCCCCACCCCAGTGTAGTCACTCAGGAGGGCGAGTGTGAGCCAGTTACTTAAACTCTTCCAGCGTCTATTTGCCCTTCTAAGGACTAGGGTGGAGGGATGGGCTGCCTGCAGAAGCACTGTGAAAACAAAACATTGTAAGTATGCAATTATTGGACAATTAGTTATTTGAACATTTTCTGCACAATGAACAAGATATGAATTTATGACCAGTTTACTTAAAACAAAACAAAACAAAAAAAAAAACACTGAGGCTTACAGATGTTTATCTAAAAGGGGCTCGTAGGCACATACTTCAGCCCTGATATGACAGTAAGTTTATGTTTGCTTTCAACTCTAAGCTCCTAAACATGATTCTGTTCATTTTATAGGCATGATCCACACGCTGAGATTAAGTATTTCTGTAACAGTTGAAACAGGAAAGTAGTGCTAGAAGCTCTGGGAAGAGGAATGACTTGCTTCTAGTCATATAGTTAGTAAGTGCTAGGGTCAGGCTTAGAAGTCAGACCTGTCTGACACTACCTCTTCTTTATTACTAACGTCTTCCTCGCCTTTATTTCCTGGAATCTTCCATCTGAACATGTCCTCTACATCAGCAATCTTCCAATAGTGCAGATCCTACAATGTCTCTGCAAACCTTTAATCGAATTAGTGGCTCCATATCATCTACGGGACAGAGCCAACGTGTTTGTGGAATTCACCTTGTTCTGTCTGGTCTGAAACCTGCCTCCATCTCAGCAAACTGCTTGCCAAGGCCCTTGGGACCATGCTGCATCCCTAGGGCACCAGTTATAATTTGTCCACACTCACCACATTCTCCTAGGATCCACTACATTAGTTCACGCCTGAGATGTGCCTGCTTTACCTTGTCCATTCTGTGACTCCCGATTCATCTTTTAAAACTGCAACGTTTTCTAAAGTCCTGGGTCACAAGGAAAACTAACCACCACCGTGGTGGCAGTCATGAAAGGGAGCCAACAGGCAGCATATTTGTCTGATAACTCAGTTATGGTTCTTTGTACCTAATGGGGCTTTCCCTGCTAGGCTGAGTTTCTTATGTGCTGTTTCCAGTCAATGACTGCTGCTAGCTCAGACCTACTCCTGTAAAATATCTGGCTCTTTCCATGTAGAACTTCAGCTGGGAGACTCTCACTGGCTAAATGAACTTTTCTGGGACTCTTTTCATCGGATTTTATTCTACTTTTTTTCATTCACATGTGTCATACTTTTACTATGGTAGGAAACTCTCCTTTCTTTATGCCTACTTCCCCTCTATCCTTCATAGGAATTCTCCCAACGAATTGTTTGTGTGTCTAATTCCTTCTTGGTGCCTACAATTGATTCCTTAATTCACAGAGCCACCCACATGTGTGTTTTTCTTTATCCTCTGTACAAACATGCTATCCCAAATAAAACATTGCATTCATTATTTTTATCTTTATCTCCTATTCAGATTACAAGCCCTGTACAATTCAGAAAAGCATTATGTTTATTCTTTTATGTCTAATATTTAGCACATTTTTCGTATTTAGTTTTTAATGAGTATTTGCATAAATGAATGCTAAAAGGATGACATTTTATAACAAGAATTTATTTCGGTCCAAACAAGCAAAAGGAAGTATATACTTCTCAGGTAACTCTGCCCATCATTTTGAAGTTAGTTGTAAGTTAACTTAGTGTCACTAACGCTAGGCTTGTGTTTCTGAATATTGCATTTAGCTTCCCCATACCGAAAATATTTTCCTGAGTTCAAGTGAGTTTTCATCCTTATAATCTTAATTTAACCAATCTTGGAATCTTGAAATATCACTGAATATCTCTCATCACTAAATGAAACAGCCTTGATTAATCACTTCGAGCATTTCAAAATAATCTGCCAGTTAACCTATATTTAACAGAAGCATGTGTAAAATTTATATGAAGGCATTCAGTGGGAAGAAAGTATATTCTTGGAGAGCTATAAAATCAGAATGTGATTCTTATTTCAAGTAATGAGCATGGTCTAGAATGATCCTATTTATTTTTGATAAATCTACCACAAAACTTGTCTTAACCTATGAGAGAAATCATTACTATTATTATAGCTTGGTAAATTAAGGTGTTATTTATATTTTTGTTCTTTTATCATTGAAAAAATAATTAAGTATCAAATTTTTAATTGCTTTTGCTTTTTATACTCTGGTTTGACAGCCTAATCTGAAATCTCATGTCTTTGGTGACTTCAGCCAGTTTTATTCTTTGCCCTACTTAATTTTTTCATACTTGTGATTTCTTGGAATTTTCTAATATGTGATCTGAATGTGTTCTGTGCTCATTCTTCTACTATAAGAGCCAGTGAATTATAGAATATTTTTCTTTTAGCCAACTCCCTGTTCTCTCTCCTTCTCTACCTTGTTAGATGTCTATTTATTGGCAATATAAAGGTAAACATTTTCAGCTTTGTGTAAAGAGCATTGACAGTAATAGGCATCACTTAGTGAACATGGGTAATGTGCACCAAAAATGAGTGTTCAATGCTATGATCCTCATTTCCCAAATGGAATGTTAAGGATCAATGAAGTAAAACAATTTGGAGTTCATTGTACAACTAAAATTAAAACTATTTAAGCTTTAAATCCAAATCTTCCCTGATTTTTGTACTATCTAATCTTAAATTCAGTTGTGTAGAGTTTTCACCCTAGTTTGGGCACTAGGAAAGTATTTTTTGGTGTGTCTGCAAAATAGGAAATGCTCTTCTAATTTTGCAGTTTATTCTGGGGGCAATATTTAATGCTCAGGTTTTAAGCCAGGAGGAATAAGATAAAAGAAACGCTCTTGAAGCAATTTACTGACAGTCTCTTTAGAAGAATTCACTAGGGCCTGATCTATGAATATAAGAAAGGAAATAGGAGGGAAAGGTTGGAAAAACATTTTTTAATTCAATGATTCAGTAATGTGGGACTTTGATCAAATTACTTAACCCTCTTGTAGTATTTCCTTCTCTGTAAAGAGCAGGTAATAAAATCTATTTCAAGGTGTTAGCATGAGGTTCAGATAATATCATCGAAAATGTGTATGGTACATACAGAGTGTCTAAGCTCTTTCATAAGCACTCTACTTTCATTAGGAATTTAATTCTCATAATAACCTCAATAGTTAAGTACTATTATTGTCACAGGTTCACAGGTGAGAAAACTGAATAAGTATGAGGTAAAATTAAAAGTGAAGGAGCCATAGTAACATGATTATGATAGGAGAATATATTGTCTGTTTGACATACAGTAGGTGCTTTATAAATGACTAGCATTAGCCACATATATTAATATCTTTTGAGAGACAGTATAAATTTGATTTATTTCCATAGTGTGGTGATTTGGCACATTTTCATGTGTACTGGCTTCTTGTCTGGACCCTTGTGGATCTTGTGGGGATAGAGTGGGGAAATGAGAACCTGCCTTCCTGATGAACTCCCTCTGCTTAACCTAGGTGGTTGGAGATTTCTAAAGGGAAAAATTGAGCACTTCAGAGTTAATTACTAAGAGGCCTAAGTGCTAGGCTTTATGATTCTGCAAAAAGAGGTAATGATTTGAAAGTAGTTCTTAGGATTTACTTTTAAATAGCATTGAGGAGATAATTTTTGGACATATATACCTAAACCCCAAACTAGATAATCTCTTTCAATTTCAGAATTATACCACATATTTCTAAAATTAAATCTCATTCATAATTCATATCATAAATAATTTTGTAAAAATTAATGTTCAAAATTAAGATATCACCCAATATTAAACCCAATATTAAAGTATTACTATAGCCAATGAATCATGAGAAAATTGTTCTATATTCTTCTAACTAGTCCTTGTAGATGGGCACATATGGATATATATTCATAATCATAGAAAATAAATGATTTTGAAATTTCCTTTTTTACTTGATACCATCTCATAAGTGAGTTTCTATAACATTATATAATTACATAAATATATTATTTCTGGGTGATAACTTATCTACTTGCCCCAGCCATACATGGCCACCCATTTCCTCACCTTCAGTAACACTGTGGAATATTATCAGTTCCAGATTATATTTTTAAAGCATGTATTTGCTAGACAGAATCATCAAATGGTGGCATTTAATATTGGGATATGAGTGTGAAATGAATACAATTTAAAATTTTTCTACCTTTAAGAATAAATTAAGGTGATACAGGAACCAGAGCACCCTCTTGAGAAGACTGGTGGGGTGTGAGGTATATGTTCTTCGGCTGGGATATTCATTTTGTTGTCTGGGACCAACCATTTAAATCCAGTGTCCTCTTAGTTTGCTCAAATCTGTCTCCTCTAGATTACATTTTTAAGGACATCGTGTTTATTTGCATAAAGAGATGTCCCAACCGTCTTGAACTGACCGGTGAAGTAATCAACACAGAACCAAAATGAATCGTTCGTACTTGCCTAAGTCAGCACAGGGTGTATTTCAGGGCATACTACCTACTATCATGATTGTGACTCTAAGGATGATAATTTGTACCGTGTCTATAGTTGGTATGAGACAGGCATATTCTAAAATTGTTTCTCAGCGTGCTGTCAAGCAGAATGAATTATCTGCAAAATTTTCTTGTTCTTTCTTGGATCCCTTTTCTGTGACCATTCAGAATTGTTGTAGTGCTCTCATCCAAATGGGGAAAGGTCAGAGGGAGATTAGATTTTTTTTTTTTTCCTGACAGGGTAGCTGTTTATCAGGAAAAAAAAAATGAACTGTCAGTATTGGAGGAAGACATGGGCCTGTTCATTCATCTTTGACCCTTCTGCTGATGCAAGATCACAATTGAAAGAACATTCTCAAGTGATTCTTTTAAAGTGACTTCGGGCAACGGTGTTTCCAATTACATTGATTTTTTTTCATAACTGGCTTTTGGTAATCACAAAGTGAATTACTGCTATTACTTTCCAACATTATAATAAATCATCTCTCAGAAGCAATTACAAAGAAGAATGAATTACTGGGGAAATTTGAGTGTTTCTCAACTAACTAGTTACAGTAAAATAACCAGGTCCTCAAGAATATTACCCCAGTATCAGTTATTTGTTTTTATTTTTTATTTTTATTTTTATTATTTTATTTATTTATTCTTTTTTGGTGCTGGGATCGAACTCAGGGCCTTCTACTTGCAAGGCAACACTTATTTGTTTTTAAATTCGTTATTGGGCTTTCAGATAGTCCCAGAAATTTTCTGTTCGAAGAAGGCTTTTTGATATACTATTCTGTTGATGATATAAGCTCAACTTTGAATTAAAATCTGTTTCCATTTTCAGAGCTGTAGCAGGCAATGTATAAGTTGGTAGGCTGGTTTCTTATAGGTTGTGAGCCTTTGTGCAAATTATTAATACTATCATTATTATGGCTTTTATTTTCACATCTTTTTTAATGTTGTTACATATTTGTGATATACTGTGATTACAGTCATCTTGGGGAAGTGGTACATAAGCATATCATCCCTTGATTATTTTTACTTCCCCAATTACTTAATATCTCGATTCTATTCCTCTATTTTTAAATGGAGACAATTACAGTCACAACTATAATTATGTGTAATTATTTGATAATTAAATAGAATAATAGATGGTAAGCCCTTAGAGTAGTACATAATACATAATATCTGACTGTTAGATATTTTATTATGTTTATTAATTTTATTATTCAAATATGAAAATTTCCAAGTTCTCTATATAAGGCAATATATGTTGCCTATTTTAGACAGTAATAATATGATGGTGGAAAATGTCCAGCTTCACAATTCAAAGGACTCAGCAATAGTACAAGACACACCACAAATTAACTTTAATAAGCGAGGTCGCACACCTGCAAATATTTGAAATTTAAGCTTTGTGTGCAAGTGGAAATACACAGTTTGTAGGAAGATTGAGGTACATGTCAACCGGCTTGTATATTCAAGTTGGTATGCCTCATTTAGTAGTTTTGGATCTTCAAATCACATTCTTATTGATTGCTTCATTATATTTACTCAGCTCTCTTGTGCAAGTGACTGGGAATATATTATTTCAGTTTTATAACTGAAGATCTGACACTCAGAATGAAGTTAAATATCTAAAATGTGGTGGAACAGGAACTGAACCTTAGATTTTCTTAGGTCAAATAAAGAAACTCATTTATTTAGTGACTTTTTAGTTACTTGAAAGACTAAGTTGCCCAATATGCTTTCATTCTGCAATAGAATAATCTTTTTCTATGTTAAAACAGGAATCTGTTTCGTTAGGATGCATAGAGATGAAAACAACAATAATAAAATGATGCAATTTTCCTCTCCATAACAGTTGAGAAAGCTGTACCACTACTGAATTTTGGGTTCAGTAATATTGACAAATTATTTAGCAATCTGCTTGGAATAACTTCTTCCATAAACCAAATATATGTGAGGTCCTACCATGTGTCAGGCATAAGTCAAGGCACTGGGCAAGCCTAATGAGAGTTCTCATCCTCATTGAGTGTTCTTGGGTAAGGGGAGGAGAAAAGCAATTTAAAAAGTCTATATGAGAAACAGTTTGTTTCCAAGACGGCAATAAGTGCTTTGAAGAAAATTTCAACAGTAACAAGGATATGGAGTAACAGAAGTAGAATGTTTCACATTTTAACTTGTAGATAGAGAAGCTCTTATTGAGAGAAGGAATACATTTCAGGAAAGAGCCGGTGGAGGTAATCAGGAGACTCGCCTGGATTGGGGGAAGAGTATTTCAGGAAGATGGAACAGTAAGCACAAAAGCAAAGGCTACAGAATGAAATGTATCTGGGCTATCGAGCAACAGCCAGAAGACCCTTATAGTAGAAGCAGAGTAACCAGGAAGGGGCGTTGGAGTGCTGATAGTAACAAGATTATGTAACATTTCATTGATCCCTTTAGTGGCTTTAGCTTTTATTAGGATAAGATGGAGGCAACTTTAAAGTTTCAAGCAGAGAAGAGAGGGACTCTAATTTACCTTTTAATGTTATTTGAGAATAGACAAAAGGAAGGGATAGAGTACATCAACACTCTAGAGCAATAAAGAAAACTTATACCAATTTGAAGCAAAATGTTCAAAGCAGAGAGAGAGAAAAAAAATTGTTCCAGTTTTAGACACTTTAGAACTAAGGAAGTTTTTTGAATGTACTTCATAGTGTTATGAAAGAAAGAGTAGGAGGTTTGGGGATTTAGCTCAGTTCGATCCAGAGCTCCACAGCCCCCAGGCCAAAAAAAAAAAAAAAAAAAAAAAGAGTAGAATCAAGGTGACTCTAAATTTTTTGAATGAGAACCTGAGTGAATAAATTGCCCTTACCTGGAAAAAACTGGCAGGAAGCACAAATTGGTGCTGGTGGGGAGCTCAGTTTTGGATATTCTAAATTTAAATTGCCTATTAGCCCACTAATTGGGTGTGTCAAGAAGATAATTGCTTATGGCACATACTCCAAAGTCTAAACTAAAATCTTAATTTGGCATTCCTGAGTATATATAGGTAGTATTTAAAGCTGTAATCCATAATTAGTTCTGGAAGGGAGTCAGTCTAGTAGAAACGAGATGGCAGTCAATTTGTGAGCTGTGGTGTGTTATTTCACAAGAGAGGAGGAGAAAATCTCATAGGAGACTAAAAAAGTGACCCATTGGAAGAGGTGAATGTTGTGCTTTGGGGGGTGGAAAAGTTATTTTTCATTGGACCAAATTTTCAAAGTGTTGTAGTGTATACTATACAAGTATTAAGTAAATGGCTGATACAGGACCAGTATTTACTGCATTTAGTTTATAGCAGTGATAAGTCTCTCATTTACTTCAGGAGAGATTGAAATGCAAATGAAGATTATATTTGAATGTTTATTATATGTATAGGACAGATGATTAAAAAAGAAAACACACACATTTTTTCGCACACTGATGAAATATTTTTTCCTGACTACAAAGCACAAAGATAACAAAAGAGCACTAGCCACACTCCTCATAAGTCTCATAATAAATAAGCATCACAGTTAATGTGACTATAGATAAGATTGTTATTAATTTTGATATGTGGCTTTAGGGTGGAAAAGGTAATATTTGAGCTGGGTATTAAAGAATCATTATGAATTCGATGGGTGAGAATTGGAATATAAAAATAATATTTCAGGTCAAAAACTTATCAGGAAAGGCGAAAGATTTATACGATCTGAAGAGAAACCAGAGTAAGATGAAAGGGAAAAAAATGGAAAAGTGTAACTACACTTATTGCAAATAAGGACGGGTGGGTGAATGGAAGGGAGGGGAGGGGAAGAGGGGGGGAAGAGGGGGGAAAACCAAGATGTATCATGTACAGGTACAAAATAACCATGTTGATTATGATCATTATGTAGACAATGTGCCAATACATGTTCTTGGTAAAAAAAAAAAAAAAAAAAAAACTTATCAGGGAAGACGGTGTAGATTCATGAAAAAGCAGGAGATGTTTAACAATGAGGGATAAATTCATTTGACAAAAATAGAGGGTGTAAAGTAGGGGGGCGAAAGCAGCAGAAGTTATTTCATTTTGTTTTCTTCATGAAATATTCTACTCATTTTTCCAGTAGAAAGAAAAAAATGATAAAGTGAGACCATTTTCTAGAAGCAAACATTGTGATTATTATTACTGTAAAATAATCTTTTTACATTCTGGAAAATGCCTCAAGGAAGACATTGTGAGATGACTATAGACTTGGGTAAATATACAGAAATACAAGTCATTCCTTTTAGGTTGTTCCATTAGATAAGTTCTAATTTCAAATTTACTGGCCCTATTTTCTAACTTCTTTAAGTGTAATGTCATGTTTTAATTTTATTTCTCTCCTAGAAATGGTTGTCTTTATTGCAAGACTAGAAGATCCCCCAGTGAGAGTGTGGCCAAAGCACCGGGAACATCTGGCCCGCTGAATTCATGTGAGTGCAACAATAATAGCTCTTTTAAAGACAGTAGAAGGAGCACTCGTCTCCTACACGACTTAAGTGTGTTGGAAACGGCTGTTTGTAAATTAACATGGTGAATTGGTGTCCTCGATATGGGCTGAGCTGTGCCTGGAGAGTGCAAGGCTGTTGGGTATAATTAGGACAGCGCTCCATCTCTCATCGCGGCATGTGAATTTCAGTTTTTCCAGGAATCTCTCTGTTTGTGGTAACAGCTTTCTTCTTATAAAGCTTGCAAAGCCAACTTTTTGACTGAAGGGACCTGGATTCCTGCTTCCCCTGCTTTGTGACTCGTACTGAACCCATTATTTATCTTTTTTTTTTCCTTTTTCTATCAGCCTATGCATTAAATGCCATACTCTAGCTTTATTTGCCCCACGAATCCACTGTCAATCACTCGGGTTCTCTGTCAACCTCTAGTTCTCTATCAAATCTGTCCCGTCCTGTATTTTCCTACTGGTTTCCAAGTTATTATTTATTTGTGTAGTTATTTGATGGTTTTATGTGTCTTTCACTAGATCAAATGTTGAAGAAGGCAAGGATCTTGTGTGTGTGTTTTTATAAATGTTTATTTTAATGGTACATTTTAGATGTACATAGTGATAACATTCATCATAGAGGATTTGTACCTATACATGATATATCTCATTTCTTCTTTTTTTCCCATTCCCCTCCCTTCCCTTCACCCGCTTCTTCCTCCTTCCTGTGTGTTTTTTGATGTCCACACATATTCATATGACCATGCTGCCTCTTGCTGCCTGTCCTGAGCAGGATGTTGTCATTTAATGTATGCTCCTTGTGTTCAAACTTTCCCTTCACTGCCTTAATATCAGATAAACTATCTTCCTGGCTTATAGAAAATATCAGGCTATCTGATATGCACACCACTGAATTTCTTCTTCTTTAGACCTTAACATATCTTTGTATTTTTACTTATATTCTATGATGTAGTGCCCTGAATAACCACTTACATTTGAACTAAACCCAAACACTTTACATTATTATCAGTTTTATTAAATAGCTATCTCTTTCTTGATTTGTATTTACAATTTCCTGATTCTTTCCACACACACACATATATATAAAAGAATACATATTTAAGAGCGTATATATATATATATATATATTTAAAAGAATATATATACATATTATCCTTATCTTTGAAACATTCTGCCAACTAAAATCAAAACAAAATAACTTCTCTTCAGCTGATTATTCTCTTGACTTTTTTGCCCCAAATAGTTCCACTTTAACTATTTACTTTTCTCTGAAGAGATGCCAATATTCTTTGCCAATAGATAGTGTACTCTAACAGTAAGAAATTATTTTCATGTTGCTGTGGAGAGTATTTTCAGTATCTAACACGATATCTAAAATGGTAGAGGCTTAATAATTAATTTATTGTAGTTCCCCTTATTTCACACTCTCTACATAATTATTAAGGTTTTGCTTCAAGCACTGTCTAAATTGTTCACCAAGATAACCACCCACGATAGCTCCCCCTTCTACCATTCAAACCATTGCAATGTTTTCATCTCTGTCTTATGTCTTCTATTAGAATCTAATCACTTTGCCAGAGTCTCAGCCCCCTGAGGTAAGGACAATTAACCTGGTTAATTCTTTATCCTCAGTAACTTTTAGCTAAGGACTTACTTTTCAATAGGTGCTAATGAATTTAATTAATATTTTAGATATTGAAAGATCCTCTGACATTGTTCTGACAACATTAGTGATACTTGTCATAAAACATTTTTCCTGAAATGAAAATGTGGAAATGTAATAGATTATCCTATCACAAACCATTTTGAATTCATTGAAAAATAATTTTAAAAGTTCTAAATGGAATGAGTTATGACATTAATAAATGTATTTTCTACTTATCTGTGAGCCATTTACTTAAATAATTAGACATAAACACATACACACAGGCAGATTTATACCCATTTAATCCTGACTGTTATAATACACTATGAACAAGGTTTAGAGCATTAAGATATATCGATATAAATGTTTATAGATATATTAAGTTTTATATACATATATATAGAGTCTGCCAAAAAATGTATACATCAGAAAAATAAAAACTTGTATAGATATTTTAATACTAAATTTATTGAGACATCATGAGATTAATACAAGTTACCTTTGGCCTCTACACTTACAAGAGGTGCTTGATGTGGTGGCCATCAGCTTCCAGACATTTATACGTATGGCAAACTGCTGAAGTTTGCATACATGTTTTTTTTTTTTTTTTTTGGCTAATTCTGTATATCTCAGTGGGGGCCCTATAATAAACACATGGGTATTGAAGCATGCATATGACTTATATAAAACAAGTGGAATATAGCCCCCTATAAACTAACAATGTATAATCCCAGTTATGTCTGAAAACTTTGCTGATTATATAGTTGTAAACACATGTATACCTGTAGCATTAAAATACTTAATTGTAACTACTTGATAAATGAGTAGACAGTGATTAAATAATTTTAAAGACAATCCAATTCTCTTCCAGTCCTTTAAATACCCGACAAATGCACACATTTCAAGATGGAAAACCCCCATGCAGCTCTTTTAGGAATTCTGAATAGAGTTTTTGCACCTTCACTTTCCCTCTGTTGTCATTTTATGCCATTCTAGAACATGCTTTCAGTTTTTGCTTTGGTTCTATTCTTCCTCTAACCCCTATGGATCATCTGCCTGAGTTGAATGTATTTGCGGTATGTTTGCCATTCTAAGACACCACTGGGAAACTGTTTCAGGTAATTACCTACAGCTTCATGCCCTAAAGCCCGTGAATTAAAGTCTTCCCTCCCTGCACCTTGCTCAGGCCTTCGGGAGAACTTCCAGTCTGTGGAAGGGGATCAGACAAATCCAGATAGATTGTTTGGTGGTTTGTGGACCAAATAATTTATTTTTAATTAACTTTTCTACTTTCTGTCGTTGTGATTTAATATAATCAGACATAGTTCATTTAAGAAATATATAGTGGATTTAATTTGGGTTTTCCCAAGTAAAAGTCCTGAATGCAATCCATTATCAGACTTAATGTTTGAAGTCACTTTCTCATATGATGTTGACTCATACAAATAACTGTTTCTTAGCGTGGTGTTTGCAATATCTAGATAATTCCCAAATACAGTCACGGATTGTCTAATGACCATGATATGTCCTGCGAAACATACTGTTAGGCAGTTTCATCATTCTATAAGTGTCTTAGAAGGTACTTACACAAACCCGGATGGTGTACACCAATGTACACCTAACCTAAATGGTGTAGCAGTTTTATTTTTATTTTTACTCTTCAAATAGTTTCTTGGCCTAGGCCCAATCAGGGTCAACACTGAATACCACTGTCCACTTCCACGTCTTGTCTCATTGGACTGTCAGAAACCAAACAGGCTTGGGACTCCCATCTCCTATGAGAACAATGCTCTCTTCTAGAATCCATCCTGAAAGACCTGCATGAAGTTGTTTTACAACTAAGCACTTTTTACGTAAATAGAAGGGTTATACACTAAAATACCCATAAATGTAAGTACATAACACAGGGACATAGTCGTTTATCATCATGAGGGATTATTCCCTGCTCATAATTGTGTATGCTATAGTCTTATACAAGCACCAACACAACTTATTTATAACCCACTTATAAATAAATATCCCTTGAATTATCTTAATTTAAGTGTGCCAAATATTTACTATCGGAACTCTGGTATAGTGTCTTTTTGAGATTTTTTAATTAGCTTCATATTGATGAAAACTTTGCAAAATTATGACTAGTAGAGGTGGATATCAATTTAAATGTAAATATTTGAAATGAAAAGTATGAACTGCCTGTCAGTACAGAAAGAAATCTTTAGGAAATAAGAAAACAGTGTTGCATTGGCAGTGTTGGTTGTCTTCTTCTATACATTTAAATTGCCCAGTGAAGTCCATCCAAGAATTGAACTATTAGAAAGTGGTATCATTTCTGTCAAATATTTCTCTTCTTATATACAAATAAACAGGACTGAATTAACACTGCCTGTAAGAGGATATCCAAACCAAATTGTCAGCCTTGTAATTCATCTTCTTAGAAGGTGTTATGATTTAGTAACTGTCATAGCTTGTATCTAGAAGTCTCCCCAAAGCCTCATATGATCATAGGTAGGATTTTTTGGAGGTGGCTGGATCTAGAGTGTGTGCTGCTGGGATAAAAAATGTAATGGTGGGATTCAGGCTGCCCCACCCTAGGCGTGAGTGCTACCCCGAGGGTGGGTAGCCTGGATAAAATATAAAGGACAAAAAGAGGGTCTCTGCTTGTCACTTGTAGCTTGCTGCCTGCTGCCTTCTACCTTCCATCTGCCATGAACTGTTTCTCCTCTGTGATGCCCCTTTGTTGTGCTCCCTGCCTTGGAGCCAGCCAACTATGAACTGAACCCCTACAAACTATGAGCCAAAGAAACCTCTCCTGCTTTAACTCTGAGTGTTGGCTATTTTGTCTCAGCAATAAGAACAGTAACTAGGATGGTAGGCTAATATTTCCAGTAACTGACTTTTTTGTAGACCTTGATAAATCTTTAGATAAGGAAAGGATCGATTTGGTGTGATGGGTATATTTCCCCCCAAAGAAAGCTGGTTGCATTGGTGTCATTTTCGTTCAAAAAGTCAGGGAATTATTTTAGTGGTTTGCTGATTTTTCCATTCTCAAATAGATGATGTCTAAAATCAATAACTCTTCTGTTTTATTTTGTTATACAGTTACACAATTAGCCCTCTTAATGTATTATAAGAAACACTTCTTGATCTTAGAATTAACACTGCAGAATATTATATAATCACTCACCAAAATGTTTCCACAGCATTTTAGTCTTTTAAATTTAGCTGCGACTTTGAAATTGTAAGAAATTAGGGGCTTATTATGGAGATTTTGAAAAACTGAGAAAAATATTTATGAACCCCATCTAGAACAACATAATTTCATTGAATTTACCTTGATCACCTTATTTTGTTTTACTCTTAGTACACAAACAATGTTTTCTTACACAGACCAGATATTTTGCCAAATTCCTATAGAGCTTCACAATAATTCATTTTAAATATCTTTAAGAAAACTGCATGCTGAGCAATATATAGTCTATAAATATTAGCTATTGTTATTTAATGAAATATATATTCAATACAGTTCTAAATATAAATAAATTGTTTCTATTACAGTGTATCTACTTTCATATTGTGAATTTCAACTTCCATCAATTCCAAGATGTAGATTGTTTCTCAGTATTCTCCAACGCTACAGTTGAGGCACATCTTATAATAGTACTAAATGGTTTTATTTTCACATACTTTTTCTTTTGGGTGGTATATGAAAAAGCAAAATACATGGTATCTTATTTTCCTTTCTGAGATTAGATTAACAGCCACTGGAGCAGCGCATGGGTGTGTGTGGGTGAACTTGCATGCAGAAGATTAGAAAGGAAGGTTGCACCTTATCCCTTCCGTGCCATCTGGAAGTCCTTTCTGTTTTTAAACATGAACATTGTTATACAACATCATAAAATGTGGATAATGAAATAGAAAAGAAAGCAATTAATTTTAGTGCTTGATTTATCATCTTTAAAAAATAATTATATGACATTTCACTTTTCAACTTCTAACCAATGGAAAAACTGTTTATATTGATTGCTTGATAAGAAGGTGTTACTAATAAATAAATGAGTTTCTCCCTCTTTGAGACAAGATCTTCTTTATGAAAATGAATACAAATGATCTGATGCACATACTTCTCCTCCCAGTAACTCAACAGAAGCCAAATTTTGTGAGGAACACGGAAGTGAGCTGTAAGTAGGTCAGAAGGATGTCCTAAATACTTCCCACTCGCAGACACAAAGAGCATTTAGCTGTAATAATAGAAATTACATTTTAATCAATATGGCATTTGCTATTAATCCATTTGTGACTGCCTGGAGAGGTTTTAATAACATGTTAGAAAAGCCATCTATCTAAAGGATAATTCCAAAGAGAAAATGGTAAATATTTGTAACTCACCATGTACAGAACTAACAGATATATTAGGCACTGTTTTTCTTGTGGAAGCACCCAAGTTTTCTTTTTTATACCAGTCTCTTTCTTGACGCCTAATTTTTTTTTCTAGTTTTTATTGGTAAAACAAATTTTATCAGCAACAAATGCATTTTCTCACTGTAGTAAGGTAGATGTTTAATGATATGGTGCCTCCCATATTACAGCCGTAAGTCAGATTTAACTTTTATCTAAATCTTATTTGATAGTTATTTGATTATATATTTTATGTTATATAATGAAAAACTAATTTTAGTAATATGAGAAAATACATGTGAACATCTTATGGATCTTAATAACCAGGATATGTCCGCAAAGCACAACTATCATTTAACACTGATGGCCATACATATGGATACTTTTATATGAAGGTATCCCTATTTTTCATTCAACAATTTATTGTATTTTTACTTTTAATTAAAGTATGTATGTATAGCATTTTAAATGTTTAGATGATATTTCCTTGTAGATCTCTATTGTGACTTATTTATCCTAAACTCTAGTATTAAAAATACAACATATACAAATGTTTATTGTTAGAAACAGTAATAAGGAACCTGTGTATCCTTTACTATTTTGGTGAAATTAAATTGCCACAAGAAAATATTACAATAGCAGGTACATGTAAGTTGAGTGTTTTACATCCCTACCAAATTTACATAGTTTGATGGAGAAGTGTGAGATAATGTATCATTATTATACTAAATATTTACAAAGCTGAGGAAGATCTATGCTCTTCAATTATTGTTTTTTTCTTTATCACTGATGGACTTTTATATTTTTCATACACTCATTGATTTCCTTTCCTTTTGCTATTTGTGTTTTTTGTTCTTGGATGGGTTATTATTATTTGGCACAAGGACAGACGAGTGACTGTGATATACAGTACAGAGGTCCTACGGAAGAGTGAACTAAGAAATTCTCCATACTGAGTGCCGCTGCCTGCTAGAATGTAATCTTTTCCCTTGGAAGCCTGTGATGAATTTGGCATTTGAAGTGAATGCCAGAGCAAACATGCAATTTAATGAAACTCAATTCTGCCTGTTTCTTGGCATTTATGTTTATTAAAGAAAAAACAACTTAGATTTTGACTTAAAAAAAACTGTTAGTGGGTTAACAACTTAGATTTTGACTTAAAAAAAAAAACTGTTAGTGGGTTAACCACTATTGTTAACAGTAAAGTTTACAATGTGTCTACATTTAAATAAGCACTCTTTGGGAAGCAGAAGACATATTGTTGACCATGTAATATTTTAGGTAGAATATTAAGAAATTATTCATATTATGTTTCTGGTAATAGATTTTAATTTTGATTTGCAATCAGTTTTATCCATCTTTATATTTCTGATTCTATAAAAATGCCTTTCATAAAGCAGAAGTTCAGTAAGTACAATAGTATCTCCAATTTGGAAATACTAAAACCAATGACAGCCATGAGAGATAATTTTTACTGTAGTGAGCCAGCTAGAAAGTGACAATCTCAGCGTTCAGTGGAAGTCTGTCTAACCCAAACTTGGGCTTTAAATATCTCTTGTCATCTCTCATCCTGTGATAATATCCCTTTTATTATACATTTCCTCTGGCGAGATAAATTAGACTGTGCATTGCAACAAAGAACTCCAACATCTGAGTGTCTTAAATTGCGGCATATCCTGAATGCCATAAACAACTTTAGATAAACCGAGGACTCTGCTCCTACTGTACAGTCTCCAGGATCCCATTAAGGTCGCAAGACTCTGAACCACTGATGGTCGCCAAGACAAAGTCATCCAGAAACAAAATGCTGAATAATCTTCTCTGGCATATTAATATTCCTGCTACAAGTTACACGTGACCCACCTGTTTCCATTGTTAAAACTTTACTAGTATACATTTGCAATATATGAAGTTTACATTCATTTTAGAGAGTAGGCACGCACATAATGTATCTTGATTCTTTTTATTCGCCTTCCCATCCCAGCCCACCTCCCTCTGTCTCTAGATGCCCTTTCCTCATTTTCACTTTTATTGTTAATACTATATTTTAGTTCATATTTATGACATACTGTTCACATTCATTGTGGGTATTTGGTACATGTACAGAGCACATTTTAAATCTTTTTACTTCCCTGTTCACATTTTATTGGTCAAAACAAATCATGGATTAAACTTTATGGGAGCCCAAAATGAGAAAGTAAAATCAAGTGAACACAGTATATCATAAGGGTTCTTCTAAGTATAAGAGGTTAACAAGAGAGATAAAGGAGATGTGCAAATGATACACAAAAGAAAAAAGAAAGTAAGATATTTGTGGGTGGCATATTGTGCAGGTCACCAGATAATCCCAATTACTCACTTCCATGCAAAAAAACTCTTACTGCCTTTTTTAAAAAGACAAGAGGGCAATCCAGCTGGACTTGGTGACACATACCTGTCATCCCAGTAGTCCACTAGAGAGTCTGACACGAGTTCAAGGCCTGCCTGGACTACAGAGCAAGACCCTGTCTATAAAAAAAAAAAAAAAAGAGGACAGGGGAAGGGGAATCCAGTTGCTGTGTCCTGGGCTTAGTTTTTGCCCTGAAGTCTACTCTCATCACAGTTTATTTGTAATGGTCAGGTACTGACAAAAATAAATATTTTCTGGGACCTGGATATGTGTCTTAATTAGTTGTAATTTTGTTATTGATCTTCGCCAGTTGGAAGGGGACCAAAAGGTAGATGGAGGTAGGACAGAATGGAGGGGAAAGAGAACTAAAAAGCAATTAAAATGTATTATATATATGTACCAAGTACTCACAATGATTGTAATCATTAGGTACTGCAAAAATGTACAAATAAAAATTAAAAAATAATTTTTTAAACTTTTTCTTTTCTGCCCATAAACCTGCAACTGATTTTTTTTTTTTTTTTAGCTTTGGAGAGATGTTTTTTTCTTCCTTAAATTTAATGTATTTAACTGCCACTTAAAATATTAAAAAATTGTACACATTAATAGGGCAATGTAATGTTGAGACATGTGCATATATAGTGGAATCTTTAAATCAGATAAAGTATATGTGTGTCTTCAAATATCTTGGCATATGGTGAAAATTTAAAAATTCTTTCTTCTAGCATTTTTCAAATATTCAGTATATTACCTGTAGTTATGTGCTGCAGAATAACTGACCTGAACTTCTTGCTATTAACAGTTAGTACCGACTGATCAAACTTCCCTACCCCCATTCTCCTCAACCTCTGGGACCCATCATTCTACTCTTAGCTTCTACCTCATCAAATTCTTTTTCTTTCTTATCTTTTTTTAAAATTTTACATATAAGTGAGATCACGTGGTACTTCTCTTCTAGTGTCTGGTTTATTTCTTTTAACATAAATGATCTCAAGTTGTGCCCACATGCTCACTGGTAAAAGAACTTCTATTCTTTGCTTAAGACTTAATGCTATTGTCCTATATATACTTATCTTTTCTTTATCCTTCATCAATTGATGGACATTTAGGTCGTTTCTATGTTTTAGCTTTTATAAATTGTGCTGCAATAAGTGAGGTAGAGCTGATGTCAATTTGTAATATTTAATTTACCCCAAATATATACCCAGCTGTGAGATTGCTACGACTAGTGTGCAATGTGATAATTCTATTTTTATTTTTTTGAGGCGCTTGTAGTGTTTTCCATAATGGCTGTATTATTTATACATCCTCCAACAATAAATATAGAAAGGTTTTCTTTTCTCCCTATCCTCTCCAGCACTTGTCAGCTGTAGTGTTTTTGATAAAAACTATCCTTGTTGGGGTGAGGTGATGTCTCACTTTAGTTTTCATTTGTATCTCCTGATGATAAATAATGGGGAATATTTTTATGTACCCGTTGGCCACTCGTGCATCTACTTTTAAGAGATGTCTGTCTGTTTTGGTTGATTTTCCATTTTATATCAGGTGACTTGATGTTTGGTTTTGTTTGGTTTGGCTATTGAATTTTTGGAGTTCCTTGCGTATCTTTGCTGCTGCTTTCATTCAACATCCTCCTTGGGCACATCCAAGCACACCTTGGAGAAAACACTTTACTGGGAGGTATGAGCAGCTTTACAACAAGCTTTTTGCCCAATGATCTTTCTATGAAATTTTAGATATTCAGTCTTTTTCCTCAAAATCTTAATTAACTCCTCCTCTGTGTGACTCCGGTTATTGCTATGGCCTGTTACCCACTCAATCACTACTTCATAAGGTACATTTCTTAGTATCTGCTACATTTATTTTGTTCCCCATTATTTGTCTTTCTAAACTGAAATATGGGCGTCTGAGCCCTATTGAGTTTCTGTAGAACCACAGACATTGTGTCTTATTATTCCATAAACAAAGTGTTCAAATGAAACATTACTAGGCAACAGGACTCTTCTTCCAAGTCACTTCAGTCACTTCAGAGATTTTAACAATGTGTGTGATGATCACACTTTTGTTTGGATCCTTACTACAAACTTGAGTAATAGGGAATTTAACACCTAAACATCCTATTATATTTTAGGCTGCAATTCCCTGAAATCATGGAATGTCTTCATTCATTTTAATTACTGAATGTAAGCTAAGCTAGCTGTTTATTTTCTGAACCCATTTCTTATTTTCCATACCATATTGCTAAATACAAATAGATGATGAGCACTCTAGATTCTAATTTTCCTCAAAAAGATAAAAGTTCATTAGTTCTATGCATCTGGCAACCTATAAGATGCAATACTTTCACCGGATGTCTCACCGTTACATAAAGACATGTTACTCTATTTCTTTTTTTGTGTTTTTTTTGTTGTTGTTGTTTCGTTTTTTTTTTGTTTGTTTGTTTGTTTTTTTTGTGTGTGTGTGTGCTGGGGATTGAACTCAGAGCCTTGTGCTTGCAAGGCAAGCACTGTTAACCGCTGACCTAAATCCCCAGCTATTTCTTGTCTTTAATGATATTCTCACCTATGTCCATTCAGCCCAGATCATTTATTTTAGTTGTTGCTGTGACAGGATTCTATATTTAGGCGCCACTGTCTTAATGTATCCAAATAGACTAGTAAGAAACAACTCCAGCATATTAGTGACTTAAAAATAATTGAGCGTGTGTGACTGATGTGTTATAGTCACTGTGGATCAGCTCTGCTCGAAGTCACTTCATCTAGGACTTTAGCGATTATAGAGATTTCATCTCTATGTTTTCATGGTTTCTGAGGGAGATAAACAGGAATGTAGGAAATTGCACACTGACTGTTAAATCCTTTACTCAGAAGTGACAAGTGTGACCTCTGCTCACACAGTATTGGACAAAGCGATGCACACTGCCACATTTAACCTCAAAGGGTGTGGAAAGTGCCATCCTCCCAGATGCCTGAAGGGTAACTAGAAATATTGAGTGAACAATAGCAGTGACTACAGTATCCTCAGACCCTACGTCCTCTGTTGTTGAAAAGAATGACACATGGAAAAGAGGGCAACTTCACTTTGCTCTTGTTGATGGTTATAATGTAACTCAGTGCACTGAATAAATTAAGCACACAGTAAGCCTTTTTAACTGAGCTAAATATAGCAAGCTTTCTAAATACTAAAAGTTGGGGTTGGGAATTTAGCTCAAGTGGTTAAGTGCTTGCCTGGCAAGTGCTAGGCCCATGAGTTCGATCCCCAGCACCCAAAAGTAAACACATACATACATGCATACTGAAAGTCAGAGAGGTGCATAACATTTTAAAGGAGTAGAATTCACTTTACCTATACCAAGTAACGGGACTTCTAACGTTCCACTGCTTCTTATTGGTTTAGCAGGTTTATATTGCTTTTGTTCTTGGATACTTTGTCCCTTTGTGTCTTACAAGTTATGAGCGATGAGTGACCTTCTAACATACAGTATACATTTGTTAACAATGAATATTTTAAATAAGCACAGAAGGTGAGTGGAAAGGGGGCTATAGCATTGGAGTGTGCTTTGGACAATGAGTCATATTCTTTATCAGAAGCATATTTAAATCGATCTTGACAAGAGAATTGATGAGCTGCCAAGAACAATCTTAATGCAATAGCAGTAAGGAATCAAAGTTCAGCGTTTTTATTATTCAATAGCAACTTTCTTCTTTATTATAAATATCTCCAAATGAATTGTGAACATTGACTGCACAATTCTGCAAAGTACTATCTGTGGCTAAATCCCTTATTCAGTGTTAGAACAGGAGAGAGGAAATGTCAAACATTTTTCTGAGAAGAAAAACATTCTCATTAAATAATGAAATGCATTTTCTGGAAAATGGCAGTCTGAAAATACAGAGAGTTGTATGGAATGCTGTGGTGTGTAAGAAAAGGAGGAAATGGAAAGGGAAGAGTAAAAAAAAAAGAAGCGAGACAAAAAAAGAAAAGAAATTATTATTGTTCTTAAATATTGAGTCACATATCTAACTTTTCTCTTCAGCCAAGAATCAAATTACTTTATAATACATAAAACTAATTTCCAAAGCATCTAATGCTGAGAGGATTCCCAAACTTTGAATTTGTTGCACTCAAGAAGACCTCATCTTTGCCTGTAAGAAGCACGAAGAACGAGATCAAGTATATTTGTATACAATAGCAGAGGGTAGAGGATTCTAAATATGAGGCATTACAAGAATCTGCAGCCTACAAAATATGTACCACACAGCCACACAGATGCAAATTTATAGGTTGTGTTAGTTGTCCATTGCTTTTGTAGCATATTATCACAAAGTTAGTGACTGAAAAACAATACGTTGATTACCATATAATACTGTAGGCTAGAAGAACAACAGAGGTCTCACTGATCTAAAATCAAGATATTGCAGTGTGGTGGGGAGTGTATTCTTTTCTGCAGATCTATGGGAGAATTGTTACTTGATAATTCTGGTTGTTGGTGAAACTCAGTTCGTTATAGTTACACGACTAAAATCCCCTGTATGTCAGCTGATGATTTTTTACCTTCTAAAGGACATTCATATTTCTTGGGTCATCTTTAAAGCTAGCATTACCAGGTCAAATCTCGCTCTTGCTTAAAATTTCAGCTCCTCCTTCCCTCTCCAAGCTCTGATCCATTTTTCTGCTTTTCTCTTCTATTTTTAAGGGCTCATTGGGTTACTTTGGGGCTACCTATATAACCCAGGATAATCTGCTGATTTCAAGGTCCTTACTTTTACTCATACATGCAAAAAACCTTCCAAGAAATACTCTGCAAGGTGCACAAGCATTGTGAGGTATGCGTAGGTTCTGCCAGTATTAAATGGGCATCTTGGGATGAGGAGCACGTTATACTGCCTACCCCGAAGGGCAAAGTGTGATGCCCATGAGCGACTTCTCTGAGATAAATCAGTGAGCGGACTCATTAAGGTTTCCTGTTAGATGTACACGTAAGAGTAACCTCTCATGGATTTGGATATTCTTCAACATGGATTACACCTTCAGCACAGAGGGAACAACTGTATGTTTTCCTGGCTGCAGAAGTATAGAAAGTTTATCACAGAAGTGTTTCCCACACAGCCCCCGTAAACCAACGTGTAAAGGAGCATGCAGCCAAGATGCTATTCCATTAGTGTAGGAATATGAAAGCACTTTGTGGGCTTATAGTTATAAAAATAAGATGCTTTTATTTAATAGCTGCACTATATTTTGATTCTGAGTATGTCACTGTAACTGCTGGAAAAGTCACCAGTATGAACACAAATATAGATGCATGATTAAACTTGACTAAAGGGCAGTTAATTAAGGAGAGAAGAGGAAAATCATGGAGTATTTGAATGGTGTCTTTATTTTGATAAAGAGTTTACGGAGGAATGACAATCAGAAATAGTCTGTGTATTCTTGGGAGTTGAAGTGGTCTCAGTGAATGCCTGATTCTCAGACACTGATTTCTGATCACCTATGGAAATTTATTCTAATAATCTGAGCAGTCTAAAAATTAATGGTGCTGCATTATGAGCACAGAACTATCCTGTTACTGGAGGCTGTCAAGCAGTGGCAGACAACTGTAAATCACTAAAGAGATGGATTAGTCTTCATGTAAAATACAAATGCTGTGTATTTTAGCACTGGCCTTATTTTCCTAATCAAACTTTCCAAAAATTCTTAGTCTTACCATAATTTTTCTAGCCTTATGTATCTTAAAAGAGGTAAAAAATTAAAGCACAAATTGTTTGAATTGAATTGTCATAATTCTAAAAGTATAATATTGACATTAAATTCATAGATCTCTTGATATTTGGTTATTATTAGTCACTTTATCCCCCAATTACTTCACAGTAGCTATTTGTTAATGTTTGTTTCCTGTGAAGTATTTTTCACAAGGTCATGCTTGATTTGAAGGATAAGCACAGACTCAGAATTTACAAATCTTGTGAATTGGTAGAGGGAGCTGTACAGTGTTGTTAGTCTGGACATGGATGTGCCCCAAAGGCTTGTGTGTTGAAGGCCTGGTCCCCAGAGAAAGATGCTATTGGGAGGTGGTGAAAGCCCAAGGAGGTGGGGCAACTTGGAGGCCACAGGACATTGGCTTGTGTCTTTGAAGGTTATATCTTGTCCCCCGCCCTAGTCCTCTTCCTCTGACTCTCTTTGCTTCCTGGCTGCCATGAGGTGAGCAGCTACACTCACCTCATGATCCCCATCAGAGTGTTTGGCCTCACCACAGGTTCAGAAACAACAACATCAAGTAACCATGGACTAAAACCTCTGAAACCATGGGCCAAAATAAATCTTTCCCCCTCAAAGTTGATTTTCTCCAGTATTTTGTCACACTGATGAAAAAAAGCTAACACAGAAAATTGGTGCCAAGAAGTAGGATCCTTGCTATGTCTATACCTGGTAACATGGATCAGAAGATTTTTAGAATTGGTTAGTGGGAGGAATTTGGAAACATTTGTAAATGTGAGCTAGGAAAGCCCTAGAATGCTGTAAGTAGGACTTCATGGGTAATTCTGGTTATAGCTCAGAAGAGCAGAATTTGTCATTCTGTCTTTCTTTGTCTCACCTCTGCTTTCTACAACCCCATTCCTCCGTTCTAGACTGAGAATATTTTCCCTGTACTTGTTGCGTGATTATGAATTGAAAGTAATGTAATGCACTTTCTGATTTTTTTTTTCCCATGGGATCACAGCAAAGAGTTTACCTTCAGTTTCAGAGTGGACTTGCATCTTAGACTTTTGAGCAATTTGGGAACTTTTAAGTGTATGGGGACTCTTGGAGATGGGGTGAATGTATTTTGCATTGTGATAAGTCTTTGGGGGTGATGGACAGAAAGATTCAGTTTGGATCTGGAATGGTTACAAAAGGCTAAGCTTTTTAAGGCTTTGTCTTCAGCTGGCAGTGCTAGTAGGATATGGTAGAAACTTAGAATGTAGAGCATGCTTGGAATAATCAAGTCACTGTAGTCATGACTTTGAAAAATATATTTTCCCTGCCCCTTGTTTTTCTCCCTCTCACTCTCTTTGCTTCCTAGCTGTCACTGGATGAGCAGTTTTTCTCTGCCACACACTCCTTGTTTTGACAGTCTATCTCACTACAGACCCAGAAAAAATGGAGTCAAGTGACCATGACATCACTGATCTGAATCCCTAAGTCAAAATAAATCTTTTCTCCTTTAAATTATTTATCTCAGGTGTGTTGTAACAGTCAAGAAAAGCTGACCAGCAGAGATGCTAAACTAAGGAGTATGCAAATAAAACCAATGATCACAAGTCATATTGCATTAGAAATACTGGCAGGAAGACCAGTCTTTCTAACACAATAAAAAAGGCAATCAGAGGAAACACCCAGAATTGTCAACTTTTAAATCGAACGTGCAGTATAAGAAAGAACCAGCCACTGTACATATCCCTGTGAATTATTAATCTTTTCCATACCGCAATATGTTAAGAAAGTGTATCTTAATTTCATAGAGGAAGAGAATGAGGGTTATGATTATTTACACACACAAGTTTAAAGGACAGAGATTAGTAAGGCTTGCCTGGGGACCCAAATCTATAAGACTCCAGAGGCCAATGGAACTGGAATGCATGGTCTTCAAGTTTTAGGTCCCTTCCAATCATGTGATTCTGTGACGGAAACTGATTAGTACATCTTCAACAGTACGAATGTAGATGCCAGGCTCTTCCCTCTTGGTAGGCTAATCATTAACTTCACGATCACTCTACTTTAATAGAGATGTTAGACTTTTGTGTATCAAAAATATATCTCAAAGCAGATGGAGCTGATGATTTTGGGGTGGGCATGGTTTTCAGCAAACACATAAATCGTGAAAGACAATCAATTTTCATATATAATATCAATATAATTTTGATAACACTAACGTACTATGAGTTCACTGATCTAGTCAAAGTGATTTAGGAACTTAGGAGTAATAAGCTTTCTGAAGAGAAGCAGTTCCTTATCTCAAACTAGTCATTGAAATTTGGGTGATGGAAAAAAGAAAACTGGAACAGGAAGTGTCTTGTGTTACAGCCCAAGCTATTTTGGCCACTGTGTGACATTTGGGGAAGCCACATTATTTCTGTGATACTCAGTTACCTCATCATATTCAAAGATTTTCTCAATGAGAAAAATCTGTTTAAGTTAGTTTCTTCTTTGTATTTAAAAACCTATCAGGAATTGCAGGTGTGAATGTGAGTCAAGATTTGCACTGAAACGGGTACTTGGGGAGCGTACCATATTCAGAACAGCTTAAGGAACAAAATGTACCCAGAGATGCCTGGCAAATAAGGGAATGAGCAAGCTTGTGTAGACATTTTAGAAAATACCCTTGTTATAAATTTCTCACCAAATAGAAGTAAGACCGATTATTAGAGTTCATCGGTTCGGTTCTTTTAAAGTTTCCTGAATTCTTCAAATCTATCTCTACCTTAATGTCAACATCGTAACATTAAGGTATTTGGCAGTCATGCAATTCTCTTCTAAGATGCAGTAAACGAACACATATGAATTGCTTTACATTTTAAAATGCTATGTGGTTTTCATTAATACATTCTCATAATGAAAATTCATAATAGCTTTTTTTTGCCTTAGGGACCAAAAGAGCAGTGTCCTAGATCTTGCTTCTTACACGTGCACTTATAGGGGACTATTCCTGGGAGATAAAGCTTTCCAAATGGTCCCTAATGTACCAAACACAGAGATTAATGTGATCTTCATGTATTCAACATATTGATATTGAGTTCCTTCTGTGAGCATAGTATTACTTCAGACATGTAAAGTTCAAAACAGACATAAAAGCTTGCTGCCATGGTAAATAAGCAGAATTTCGATAAACAAAGTATGTCGAGTCCACATTGCTTCTGTTACTGCAGTGTTGCTGAATAACGCGAACAGTGAACATCTACTTTGCAAGTGACTTCAAGATAAGGGCTTTGCTCAGGCTATTAGAGCCCACTGAATTTTACAATACAAAGCATTACCATTTATCTTATACATAGTTTGTAAGTGGTGGGCCCTTGAATTGTGGAACACTGTGGTGTTCATTTATCTTGCTAGTTACCTTAAAAACTATATGAGGCATGTTATCCTTCTTTCCATGTTGGGAAAAAACCAAGGCCAACAACTCTAAATCACATGGCTATTAAATGGTAGAGTTTGGCTGAGGATTGGATTTGAATGATGCTAAAGGCTCACTCGATTTATTACTTCATTAAATCTATTAGTGTATTATCCAATGGCACAGAATTCAGAATTGAAATAGCCCAATGATTTTATAAGGCGCGAACACACACATTAGAGGCCATTTATATCATATATTTTAAGAGAAAAACAATATTCTTCAAATACTATTACCTCCAGTATGTGTACAAGCTAGACAGAAGTCCAGTCAGCAGGTAAAGATGAATTTCTCAAATTGAGGTGGTATGTGGATTTTTTTAAAACCTTCTCTATGCAAGAAATCTCTCAGAGATATTCTATTTCGGTCACAAACACAAAACTCTCGCTTTAACTAGCCACATTATGAAGATAAGAAAAAAAATGATGAATGAAATAGTTTCATCCCTACACAATTTTGGGAGTTACAGATGAAAGCTGAATTTTCTATTGTATTTTAGACAAAGAAAACATAATCTTAATGTAGCTACAGCTACCGTAAGAATTTATGTAAATATATCTTGGTTTTTTGTGGAGTTGTTACATGTACATAACACATCTCAATTCCTTTTCCATCCTCTTTTCCTCCCTTCCCTCTCCTTCTCTGCATCTCTTGATCCACTTTCCATTTTAGGAAGATCTGTCTCCCTGCTTCCTATTATATAAATATGTGCTCAATGATGATAAACAACAACAAAGTGTCTGGGTAGGGGCTAAACGTAGCGAAGACACATAAAAAAGTTTAAAGAAATACATTTTGATGCCGTGAACAAGTTTGTTATGTTGTGGAATGAGTGAGGAAACACACAGTACTTGTCACGCTGTGCTAACATTCTCAAATTTGACCACTTGGACAATCTACGCCTTTCAAAATACACAAAAGAGTTCATTAGTTTATTTTTAATCTCTAACGTTTAATAGAGAAACTGTGATATGTCAAAAATACAAAAAGTTCATTCTCATATTAGTTCTCTATGGAAAAAATCCTCTTTAAATAGATATTGAAACAATATGTGCTACTAGAATGTTTAGGCAGCCGCGGAGTGGTGAGAAAAAGAACATCAGGTTGAGACAGTGAGCATCATTCCTTCTCGGACCTGGTTGTGTTTCTGTTCCACACCCTGCTTTAGTCTCCCTGCTGCTCATTTACCTCTCTTCATACTTTAACTTAGCTGTTGTAAATATTCTAGTTTGTGCAAATAAGTTGGGCAGACTCATCAGCATTTCTAGAAAACAAGTAGAAGCCTGCACTATAGTTGGCCACTAGAATTATAACTGGATGCGTATCCATTTTTATTTTCTTACATTTGTGAAACAAATTATATGATATAGTTCAAGTAAATATTGGAAAACATTATAATGCATTTATTTGTTTTTTACAAAATTGTTTAGTTGCATTTTCTGCTTTAAGTATATAAATTCACCTAATGTAAACTATCCCTTTTAAAAATTACACTTATGAATCCATAAATGTGGAAATCACCCATTTTTCATGTTTCACTAAGACATTAAAAGCTTCAAATAGTCTTTGTGTCTTACTTTAAAAAGTCTAATTTAAAAAAAGTATGTATACATATATATTCCTTCAGAATTTTTAGTTTTCACGATTTACTGAAGCCTGGACTCACTCTCAAAGGATAATTTTGATTTTTTAGAAACACAGTGTCAAATGGTGTTAAGGCTGTATTTTACTCAACTGTCTCATTTGTGTTAATTGTTCTCCATGAAAAGATTAAAATTTCTTAAAAACATGTTTGGTTCTTTTTCATCTATATATTTTTTCTGTTGGAATCTTTCCTGCTATTGGCCTTTCCTTTTTGTCTTGGGTAAAGTGGGCTAAATAAACTAGATTCTTAATATATATTTGCTGAACCAAGTCATGTTTTTCTCTATGTTCTACAATACCCAGGGCAATCTGCATTTCTTCTTTTATTTTTTTATGTTTTATTTATTTATTTATTTTTGCCAAGAACATGTATTGGTACATTGTATACATAATGATTACATTCATCATGGTTAATTTGTACCTGTACATGATGTATCTTGGTTCCCCCTCTTTTCCCCACCCCTCCCTTCCATACTCCCACCCTTCCTTATTTACTGCACCTTTATTTACATTTTTCCATTTTCCTGCTTTTTTCTTTATCTTCATTTTCCCTTCCTTCTTTTCCCCCTCCTCCCTTTCTAGTTCTCCTCCCTTTTGAATATTATCTCTCTTTTACATGATATCTCTTTGTCCTTACTTACACTTATGGTTTCTCATATTGGAGAAATAATTTGATATGTGCTCACGAGTGTCTGATCTATTTCACTTAAGTGTATATCCTCAAGGTGCATCCATTTACCTACTAATGTCTCTAGTTTATCCTTTTTATGAAAGAGTAGTACTCTATTGTATAGAAAAACCACATATTCTTTAGCCATTCATTAGTTGTTGGGCATTTGGGTTGTTTCCAAGACTTAGCTATTACAAACTGTGTTGCTATAAACATGGTTGTGCATATATCACTGTGGTATGATGTTTTTAATTCTTCTGGGACGATACTAAGCAGAGGAATAGCTGGGTCAAATGGAAGCTCTAATTGTAGGTTTTTGAGGAAACTCTACACTGATTTTTATAGTGGTCGGACCAGCCTACATTCCCTGCAACAGTGGAGGAGGGTTCCCTTTTCCCCCTGCAACTCCAGGAGCATTTGTTATTGATTGATTTCTTGATAATAGCTGTTCTTTCTGCAGTGAGATGGAATCTTAGCGTTGTTTTGATTTGCATCTCTTGAATTACTGCATTTTGTAGAAAGAACAAAATAAATACTTGCTAGTCAAAGATAGCCATGTCCTAAAATTATATGTTATAATCTTTCCCCAAATGGAATTGTGTGGCTATTGCTCAGCCTGAATAAAACGGTATTAAAAGTGTTTTATTTTGATCTTAATGTTGTATAACTAGAGAATAATCTGATCTTTTTCTTGTAACTTGAAGACAGGAAAATATATAAAATGAAGAAAATTCCCTATATTAAATTAAAATAAAAGATTCTCCATTCTCTATTATATCTTGTGATCTTAACCAAGGTAGCAAAGTGCAGTGGAAAGAGGATGTTTTCTAAAATTTAAAAAACGTGGGCTGCCATATAAAAATTGACCTTAAATATCTTTGTGAATTGAGAGAAATCATTAACAATTTTGAATCAGTTGCCTCCATTAGAAATAATAAAATAATATAATAATGATATCTGCAGAGTTCCTCAGTTTTACCCACTTTCCTTCCTTGTCCTAACCAACTCCTGTCCCCAAAGAAACACCCCTAAAGGCACCTCCTGGCTGCTATGTGGCCTGGCCAGCTACACGAGGTCTCCGCCCTGCAGGGTTGAAATCGTGCCCAGCTCTTGAATATTCTCGGGCATTGATAAAGTTGTTAAACACTTCACAAAACACTGAAGACTGAAAATGTTACTAAACATACCTTAAACTCTTAATGGATACAGCTGAGTAAAGTATCCTTTCTCTTTTTGTCTCACTTGGGCTTTCTGAACCCCTTTGTATGTCCCCCTAATACACGCTTTGGATTTATTGCCCTGGCATTTAGTGCTTCTTTCTTTGGAATCCCAGTTGGGTTCATTTTGGGACAGACTGGGACAGTCGCTAGTGAGAATTCTCCTGACACTGCTTTTGGGACAGCTCGAGTCAGAGATAAATAGAACACGGTGTCATACAAAACACTTCTGAGTGTTAAATAAAGTTTCTATGTAAAAGGACTGTAGTGAAGGCATAGCAGAGACAGAAGGTCAAAATGTTTGCGTCCCCACGTTTCTTCCCCGTGTCCCCAATATGGTTTCTTCCACCTCTGCCACAATGGCACAGTGTAATTAAGTAAGACATGACAGCTACTCATTGAAATAAGGTATATAGGACAAATGTTTACATTTCATTAGTAGGGAAAATATTGTGCTTATATTTGACATTTCCGTGAACACACCATACTAAATGTATGAAGTTATTAGAGAACTTTCATAGCCTTAACTGCCTTCTGGGGATTTTGTTTGTTTATTAAATGACATTCTCTTTTTCACTATTTTCTTCTGTAAAATCTACTCCATATAATCAAGAAGGTTTTTGCATGCTAACTTCAAAAACTGTCTGTTGAGGTTTATACCAAGTTAAATTTGAAGTGTATGCTATATTAATTTCATCAACTTGATGTTTAAAATCACATTCTAAAATATAAAACAACATTCTTCCTAAAGGATGACAAAAGTTCATTAGGAATAGCTCAGACAGTGTTGATAAAATGTATTCATTTAAGTAGGCAAGAAAGTAAGATAATTATTCGCAACTGCTATCCCCAGATCATCAATAATGAATACTGGACATTCCAGGAATATCCATGTTAAACATATGTTGTATAAAGAAAAAGATGATGCTGAAGTGTTAGTTGTTCCATATATTATTTCATTTTGCATTTATTGTTAATATGAATAAAATTCAAGACCAAAGTTTCATAAATTCTGTCTGTCTCACCTCCTTGTAGTCAACTCTCTATACTGCCTAGATGATGGTCCTATAATACCCAGCACACTATTGTGCTAGGAGTTCAACAAGTTTGTTGAACTGAATCGCTACATTAACATGTAAATTGTCAGAGTGCAGAGTTTACAGCTTGTAAACCTTACTTTAAAATCTGGGTTTACAAAAAGGTGCATATTATTTAGAAAATGAATTAATTAGGCACACATCAGTATTTTATTTATATATACTTCCACAAGCTCATTTGAATAGTTTGAGGTGTTACCACAGACCAACGTATTGGATAGGACACCAAAAAATCCTAAAAAATACAAATTTAGATTATCTAAGAGATTATCTACCAAAGGATTTTTTTAAATAAAAGCTTTCTGAATTAGTTACTTTTCTAGAGTGAAAGGTTTGCAAGAGAGCAGATTTAATACAAGACATTTACAAGTTACAACATTCACACACAAGCCAAATACAGGAAGAGTGCAGATTGCCTACCAATGCACTGGAGATCCGAAAGGTCCAATTGAAGACTGGGAGTGCACAGCAATGTCTCATGTACATCTGTGTCTGCACTAAAAGCCTGAAGAAATGTGTACTGGAACAGGATACGATGCTCGCAGTAGAGATGAACACAGAGCTCCCCCAAAGTGAACGGCAGTGCTTGAAGATAGCAATGCCCAGAGTTCCTTCTGCACTGAGAACAGCTGAGTCCCCTTCTGGAGAACCAGCCATGTCAGTGCTTTTCTGGAGAAACAGCCGGCAACTATCTTCTGCTCCCGTTCTCCTGTATGTTGTGCCGGCGGCAATCCTCAGGTGGATCTTCTACACCCAGAACCACCAACTCAGTCCAGCTGGGCGTCCTGCTCAGGTTGACCACAATAAGTCCACTACACTTTGTTTGGAGAATTGGCCTTTATTCTTCACAGTTTCACACTCCTCACATTTTGAGTGTTTCATTTTGTTTTTGTTTATTTATTTATTTTTAGTTTATTTATTCTCACAGACACTTGTCAGGCGCTTCTGTCAGGGCTTGCATGTAAATGATCACAAGTGACTGAAGCATTTTCAAGAGTTTTTCTTTGCAGAGCTTTTATTTTTCTCAAGTGAACATTTTTAATCAAGAAGGAAAATATACCTTTTTTTGGCCTGTAGCACTATACCTACATGTATTTATTCTTCTGAAAAATATATAAGAAATTATGATAGAAGTGGCCCACTCCATTGTTCAGTTTAAATAGAAAAACAAGAGCGTCTTCCCAATTTCTTTCACCTTTCTTCCTCTTGTTTTACTCAAGTAAGTCAATTCTACAAACCTTTTTCTAAAGTTCCAGGGAACAAACATCCAGTGGAATATTTATCAAAGTGTAGTGATGATTGGACATGCAAGTATTGTTCTACTTTTTATGATGGGCTGAATTTTGATGGAAGGTTTCTGCCTAATCAGGTAAAAATAATAACTTCATTTCATATTTCATAGAATCAAATCCCAAACTTCTTCCATCTTCTCAAATAAAATCAACTGAAATATGTTGGAATTATTTAGCCCTCTGATATTTAGCAAGGTATTTCTGACAGGGTTTTAGAAGAAACAATAAAAAATAACATGGTGAATCCTGATTTTAAAACAAGTTCAACTTTGAAGGGACTTTTGAAAGCAGCATTCATATTTATAAATTTAAATATATTTGAGAAAAATATCATGGCTCTGTTACCAGCTCTTCAAGACATTAATGTATTTCTGCTGGAAATAAAAGAGACTCAGTATAAAAATAAAAAGCTGCAGTGAGGCGGAATTGTATTTTAAAGGCTGCAGAGTTCCAAGGTGTTCAGAGGATGAAGTCTTTGTCTTGTAGTCACCAAGCTTCATTTGGTGTTTCTATAATCACAATGCAGTTTTTACACTCTGCAATTATCTTTAATTGTAAGGATACGCAACCCCTTATTAAGCTAAAAGGAAGATAGTAGCTCTGCATATTAAAGAACCTGTGAATTCCAATAGCCTGTTTTGATTTCTGAGTGATTTTGACACTCTTTAGAACAATGATTGCCCTATTTTCTTCCCTGCATTTGGTATGTCTTTTAAAGGAAAAACGCCATCAACATCCTCTTAATAGCTGTCCTCATTGAAGCATGAATAGCAGAGACCCCATCTAAGGAAGATCCTCTTCCTCATGGCCAGGTTGAGGGAAAAGCAGGTTTGTATGACCTCAGTTAGCTACTTTACTGCAAAGGGAAAGAAAACCCCACCACATCTTACTGTCAGTAGCGTTAGGTTTAGCCAAAGATGAACTGAGAGAGGTTTTCATTTAAATTTGAAAAATAACCTAGTTGGTATGGCAGAGTAACTGGTATTTGTCTGGTTGGAACTGATATCCCCCCTCCTGACGATGTGTGCACCTCTATGGTGGTGCTATATTGTTTTCAAGGTAAAGCAAAAAGACTTATTTTAGTGAGACGGCTTTTGTTTTCTTTTCCCTCCAGCAACACAATGTTTGATTCATGTGCAACTATTATTTTCGTAAGAAAATATTTGTAACTCTATTTAGCCTCTATTTTATTGTGCTTCATATAATAAGATTTTAACATGTTTATCAGATTATAAACTCCTTCAGAGCAAATATTGTTTCTACCCTATACTTCCTTTTTCTTTGTGTAAATAATTAATACATATATAGAGAGAATACTCATATACACACACATCTAATATTTGCATTCATAGAGTACAACTAGAATGTATAAAATTGATCATGTGTTATGTAAAAATGGATTTGAAATGCATATACACATATGCACACTTATATCATTGATTTTATATATATATACATATATGTGTATGTATGTCAACCAATGAAAAGACAAGAACGTAATTCTCCTCGTCAGGAATAACACTTATTTTCAGTGAACATGTTAGATTATGTTGTAAAATGATGTACATTTTAAAATGTATACCATAGCCCAAGGAACTGAATTCAGTTATTTTTTTATCCCTCCAACAACCAACAATTAGTTGAATAATTCAGTTGATAGAATGTTTCAGTACTTTTCAGTATCATATAAAATTCATTCTGCAGATACTTCTGGAAAATCACGATTATATTGCTTTCCCTCCATTCTTCTCTTCACATTCCTATGTTCTGACAAAAATTCCTATGTTCTGACAAAAATTATTGCTCTTTCCTCTTTCTCCTCATCACATCTAGGATTAACATAGAGAATTTACTTGGACTAGCATTCAGATTGTAATTTTTAGGTTGGAAAATACTGATGGAGATAATTTCAACTCTCACCAAAGATTCCCAAAACACCATATCAAGTAATTGTGCAATTTTTCATTTAGTGTATCAGAGTATTCTTATAGAGACTTCAAGGTGCTTAGAAGTTTCACAATTGAATGTTCCCACTTCCTGAAGAGGAGGGGAAGCTGGAGTAACAATTTCTTTTTGCCAACATGCAGATGGCATGGCCTTGAAATTTCACTGTTTGCTCTCTGGTTCCTCCTTATTCTGTAATTTTTGTTGCATTATTGTGTGCACTTGACTGTTTAGTTCACATTCACAATTAAACACACTCAAGAGTATGACATGGAGAGCGTAGAAGCTCTCATAATTAATGTACTTTGCACTCTCGGTGCTTTTGCATACACAAGTGTCATGAGACTTTTAAAAATGAAAAGTAAAGATCAGGCAGTTTGTGAAATTTGTATTTATTTCAATGTCTTTGAGAAAATGCCTTACTTAAAGAGACCAATTTCCAAATACACAGAAAATGTTATCAAAGGTGCTACCCTACACAAAGCAACGGGCCCAGATGGTTTCTCAGGAGAATTCTGCAAAACTTTCAAGTGTCATATCATCCCAGAGCTAAATACATCCTGTAGAACACAGGAAATGATAGAAAACTTCCCAATTTGTTTTAAAGATGCAGCTGTAACAATAATTCTACAAAGCCTAATAATGTTAAAACAAAAAAGCTATAGATTAACTTTATAAATACCTAAAATCCTAAATAAAATAATAGTGACTTTTTGTTTTTAATATATCAAAATATTTAATCTATTTTAATTATTAATATAAGTATTAATATATTAATCTATTTAAATTATTAATTCAAAATCTAATCCAATTATTAATTCTGTCATACAGCAGAAATGAGATTATAATCTCAGGATGAAAATAAATATGATTTATTTAACAATTTTGTGGTTGAGATTAGTGTAATTCTAGTATATCTTGTAGATATTTAGAAATACCAGTGTTATCATTTTCAGAGAAAGAGACATAGATATCTGAAATGGAGAAAGAAGGAAAAACAACCTAAGAATTAGCATGAACTCATGTTTTTAAAAAATATTCATTCTTTTCCTTGACTTTGTGTAAGAATATACCCTAAAATCAAAGATATTCAGTTTCCATGAGCAGAACTATTGCAGAGTAGTTTGTAAATACTACTTTTTGGTAAAAGGAGCCAATGTTCTTCAGAGTAATCCTTAACTGTGACTGAATGAGGAAAGTACAAGTTGAATTTGAAATATCTTGCTGTCACAGAAAGTATGAAATGGTCAAAACTGAAAGTCACATTTCAGAACTGCACAGAAACCACCAGATGATTCTTCAAGTGGATAAAATCTGTGCATAAAATTGAACAATAGAAGAAAAATTATAAGTTAGTTAAATCCGTGAATCCATATACATTCCAGTTTTTTAATGGATGTCAATGGAAAGATGTTATTAACAGTACGATGCCTGTTGATTCTTACAGAAAAATGAAAGAAATAGTCCACAGTTATGCACAACGGTTATAATGAATTCAGGTAAGAATTATTAATGGATACTAAAACAATGTGGTAAAAGACTGTTGAAGTATAGTACATTTACACAGTCTTACCTTATCACCTTTCACCCATATATACTACAATTTTCAGTCAAAAGATGAAGAAAATCTCTTTAAAATGGAAAAATCTGGGAATCAAATTAAATGATCAAAAACCAGTAATGTGACAAGTAGAGACCATGTTCTTTATATTTCTCTTGATCCTAAATGTTGCTTCCAGTTTTTTCCTAGAAAAGCATGTGCCTAAGAATAGGACTTCAGAATTATCACTCGCGTCTCTCTAGAAAACTGCTATGCGTGCAATCAGCATGCAGGCTTCTCGTGCTACTGTAACATAGAGCGTCCTACACAGAAATACTCTTCATTAAATCACAGTTTTATAAAGAGCGCAAGTCTATGCTGAGAACAGGCCAAATTTGTCTGTGATAATCAGAAAAGGCCTGAATTAGAGACATGCTAGCTGTTTAAAAAGAAAGATTCAAAATTTCCTGAGTCGACAAGACAGAAGTTTCTTTCTCAAGAAATAGTCCAGCATAGGTGTTCACACTGTTTCCTCGCAGTAACTTGACTTCATTTGCTTTTTTTCTGGTGTTGTAAAATAGAGCAGTCAAGGGCTAGATGTTCTCTTGGGCCGGTCACCGGTCCAGCTTGTCATGTGACCGATGTTCCGACAGGCAACCTGACAGAGTTGACGTCACTGTGCAGTCAATGAAACAGAGAACTGATTTCCACTACATCTGACAGTGTCAGACACATTTGTTACTAATGATGTTTAGAATGGTTCTTTGTAAAATTAAAAACAAAATTAATGGCTACATTCACATTCTGTAATGAGAATTCCAAACATGGGACTGTATATGGCTAAATACAATAAGCCACAAAGAACATGGTGTATTCTGTTTCCCATCTTCAGGAATTTCTTTAAAAGTACTGATAGTCTGTTTAGTTCGTGTACCTAAAAAAGACAAATTAGTTCTTGCTGGAATCTTTTGTAGGTTCTATGTAGCTTTTTGTAGCAAAGAAGGACATCTGTGTTTACAGTGGCGATCATTTATTACTCCCGAAAGAACTCAGTGCCACTGGGACTGGTATTCATATTCTTTTAAATCTCACAAGCAGTAAATTATTAAAACATAAAGTTCATACTTTAAATATTTTATGTTAACTCTGTGTCCACTACACTGTCTTACCAATTTTTCAATGTAAAGTTAAGGTCTACCTAATAGATTTCAAATTTTCTATCATTTATTAACCCCCGATAATCAGAAGGTATATATAGTTTCTAGCTTGGATTTTTCAGTCCTTTTTTTTTTTTTTTTGGTAAAGCTTGAACATAGAGTTATTTATGATTCATTTTAACATTAGATCCCTTTTATATTCATATACCTTTCTCATTATTACTAATTTCAACACACAAAAAAACTTCAGTGAAAGGCTTTACTTTCTTTTATAACATTTCCAAATCAGTAAAGTTGTGTTTCATAGTTAGAGCAACTATTTCTTCTTGGACACATATTTCATTAACTAAACATGAAATATTTGGTTAAATTCGAATGAGAAAGGTAAAACAGCATAAAAAGGTTTTGATACATATTCTTGCTGAATATACAACTCAAGTGTAGGATACACCACAGTATGATACAGAGGATGTAGCTTGTTAGCCTTGATTGATCAAAAAACTGTGACTATTGATCAGTGTGTTTTACAGAGATATTCAGGAGCTTTGGTTATTCTGGACAGACATTTAAGCATAGTCAGTTAAGAGAATTTAGGTTTTAATTAATGTGCTTTGACTAGTTACTAAGAATAACGCTATATGTAGTTCTTCCCTTTTCTAAAAATGTGATTTCTGAACATTTTATTATATAAACTCTGAAAATGGCATAATATTTTAGTACATATGGATAGGACATATCTCTATGCATCTAGAAATAAATTCTTGATCTGCAGAACATTTTGGTATTTCCTACGCATTTGAAATTTTCTCCTACAATGATAGATTGGCATATTCACTGTCTAATTATTGACTCCTCACTATTGTTTGACCAATATTTAATCTTACCACTCAGGATGCCTTAGTAGACTGAAACATTATCATATACTTCATGGCTTGCTTTCTTCAATTCATGGTTCAGTGAATTGTCCTTGATTTCTCAGGGTTTCTGAATTCTCAGGAAACCACTCCTGTGCTCACCAAAGTCTAAGTCAGATTCTCCTTTATTTTATTTTATTTTATTTTATTTTATTTTATTTTATTTTGGTTTTTTGAGACAGGGTCTTGCTATGTAGTTCGGGTTGGCTTTGAGCTTACTACATAGCTCAGGGTGGCCTCAAACTCATGGTCCTCCTCCTGCCTCAGCCACCCAAATGCTGGGATTACAGGTGTGTGCCACCATCCCCCAGCTCAATTCTCCCTTTTTTTTTGGCGCCAGGGATCGAACTCAGAGCCTTCTGCTTGCACGGCAAGCACTCTAACCATTGAGCTAAATCCCCAGCCATCTCCTATTTTTAAAAATATTTGGAAGTGAAAATGTAGCACCTCTATTTTATTTACTTTTTTTATATTGAGAAAGTCTTACAAAGTTCTATTGGTTAGACTCAAATTTGGAGTCATTCTGCTTCAGCATCTCTGAGCAGAGAGATTACAGGTTTGCTTTTCTTCTTGATGTAAACAACTCTTCTCAAAATACTGAGCATTTGTCATCAGCATCTAAATACATTTGAAGTATTCCTTATGAATGTACTACATAGAGTGGAGACTTAGATAAAACGAACTTTAAAATGCATTTAGTGGTCTGGACATTATAGTCTCCAGAAATCCCCCTGCAAACCCAAATACTTCAGATTATTAGAAATTTTCCATGTTTGAAGTCCTCTTCTAAATTTCTAGATGCTTAATTGTGGTTTCTCTTCCCTGAAAACATTCCTAGTAATTTATTGGGTTGCTTTTGTTTTGTTATGCTATTAAGATTTTTCCTTTGGATTCAGATGTTCTTGTCCCACTTCTGTGATCTCAGAAAAGTCAGCTGGTGCCTTGTAGACACATCACTCTAATTTTATCAAGAAAAACATCTGATGACATAAGTGGATGAGCATACCTCCCTAAATACACTATTGATAATTCATTTGGTATTTTTCAAAATTCTTTCTTTTCAATATATCTGTACATATATATGAGTTTCCTTGTTCTACTTTATCTATCTATACATATCCAAAAGACAGTATATATAAATAGACATTCAACATATATCCGAAGAATAAAATGATTTGCTAGGAAATTGCTAGATGTCTGCTGTTTTTAATTTCAGTGTGTACTAATAAAATATTTAAAATGTGGATATTTTCTAACTCTTGCACAGACACAACTTTCTACAGTTTGTGACATTCTCTTTCCCTAAAACTTAGGTTTTAAAGTAAATATTTTAAGTATTTACAAAAATTTTAAGTAAATATTTAAACTTCTTGATTTAAAGTACACTTGTACTAACTATAGCTGAGATTTATGAGTAAGAATGTGATTTTTCCCCATCACAAGAGCTCAAGGCAATCTTGAAATGATGTATTTCAAGGTAATGCCATGAGTGTTTCCTTTCTGCTTAGAATAGCTATTTATAGTTGGTTCAATTAATTCCTAGAGTGTGCGAGGCAAAGAAGCCCTTTATCCTGTCATCCTATGGAGCTGAGGGTATGGTCTGTGCTGAGCGGGAGCAAACTTTAAAGCTGATCAAACTTCTAAGCAAAATCCTATATTATGATTAGTGCTGTGCCCAATCCTGTGAAGTGAATAAGAGGTGAAGGAATCACAAAGGGTTCCAAGGTTGGAGTTGGATGAAAGAATCCAGAGGATGAACTGTGTGTCTGAGCCTTATTTTAACGCCCTTGGTGGCTGGAATTGGGTCTGAAATCTTGTTAGGACACGCCTTCTCCGGAGATTTAATGCCTTTTCTCATTTTCATCTGCTCAGATGAACCAAGAGAGCAGTTTTTTGGATGAAAACCATCGAGGGAAATATGAGTGAAATTGCAGACGCAGTCCCCAGGATTGAGAAGTGGGGCTTTGATGCCAGGATCACTTCAAAGGCCCTAGGATATGTGGGCCTAATTATCGGCAATGAGCAGTACATAAAAATCATTTTGTAGGCTGTAAAATAAATACTCCTAAAAAATAAATATGGGTGTTGGACACTCATCCACCCTATGCTTCTTTTCAGGAAATTCAACCTTACCCACCAAGGGCTACAGACAAGTACAGGCAATTAAATAGAAAAGACTACAGAAACTAACCACTTGCCCAGGTGAATTTCACATTTGCAGAACAGAAAACAAGAAGATGAAAGAAATGAAAAATATAGTTTAAAGTGATTCAGTTGCAGAAAAAAAAAATGCAGATCTCTGGGATTTAATTATTTCCAAGTATCTCTATAAATAGGAACAATCAAACCTTTGCTTTGGCTAGTGAAGTGGGGTTTCCCTAAATTGCAGTATATCTATCTATCTATCTATAATATGATATATATATATCACATTATTTTAAAAGATACAGAAACAATAATAATGAAGCAACCCATTTAAAATTATAGAATCCTTCACAAATCAAATTTGGTCAGATGATACCTAATATACTTGATTTGGAAGTAGGTTTTCTCCTAGAATCAAATTTTATTGTTTATAAATTTAAACAAATTTAACAGTTTTCAAATTTCAAGTCAACATTTTCCCCTCAAACAGTTATACCTATCAAAAACTCTACCATGCACTCTCAGAGATACAAAGGTGAACAAGATACTAATCCTTAACCATGAGCAGTAGAAAGTAATTATTGAACCAACAGACATAATTCTAAATACTATATGTTTCAATGAGCTGGGAATGTAGCTAAGTGGTAGAGCGAGTGCTTAGTATGCTCAAAACCCTAGATTCAATCCCCAGGACCACAAAAAGAACAAAATGAAATTAAAATAAATTTTAATTTGTAAAAGAGACAGATGAGAGTTACACAGGCAGGCAGTGGTGATCAAGATGAAGACAAGACCCACTCTTGTGGACTTATTTTCTAACAGATAGCTTAGGTAAAAACAAATAAATATTATGAGGCAGAGTATAACATATACCAGCGATACATAAGTCAAGACAACTAGTTCCTTTCTCTGCAAAAAGACATCAAATATTACATGTTTCCCTTATATGAGAAAACCAAATTATAAACAAAGAACAAAATAAAAAATAGTAGGACATAGTGAGCGATATGCTTTGCAAAAGGGAAGGGGATTGAGAGGTACAGGTAGGGAGGAAATGAAAAAGAGAATTAAGATGTGTTATGTACATGTACCCACCCCTCACGAGGAATATGATCATTGTGTATTACAAACATGTCTAATAAAAATTTTTAAAATATTGAAAAAAATACAGGACATGGTAAATTTTTGTGTTGAAGTATGAGTGGCCTGTGTGTAGGTTGAAGGGTTAGAGTTTCAATAGATAGCCACTGGTAGAAATGGTGAAAGGAATTAATATATGCATATGTATACTTTTGTTGTTGGGTGAAATTTTGAGTATCAAAAAGGTAAGAAATCTAAAGAGTTTGTATACAATTCTATTCTTGGGAAATACTAAAATCCTGTGATACAGGATATGACTTGGTTATAGAATTCTAACAGAATTCCATAATCAAGTTGCTTCTTAGCATTTAAAAATGTTATTTATCTCCTCTACTCAGATGAAGTAATACTCAGTATCACCATCTCTCTAAGGGGAATCGTAATGGCCTTGTAATAGATTTATCCAGAGTGCAGACTGCCTGCAATTCCTATGAAACTTGTATGTGGTTATAAGCCAAAACATCTTTCAGAACCCAGGGGAAAGGAAATCGTTCCTTAGCTGCTACATTTTTCTTTTAGTGATGAGTGTAATAGTATGATGATATAGTAGAATATATTTTGAGTAAGTTAATTAGTTATTACACTGTTTAAGGAATATTTATCCATATGTTTTGACTATTTGGACTAAAAGTATTAATTGAATTTGAGCATAAATTAATATACATTTAATAAAAATTATCAGACAATTTTAGCACAAGAGAAATTAGATTAAGGAAAAGATTGATTTGACAAACATCTTTGAACTCATTTAATGATATGAACCAACTATAACTGGCAAATGATTTCATGGCTATTAATAGGTCATAGACACGTTCAGATTTGTGATCTTGAGGTTAATCCTATACCACGTGTATATTTTTCATGTATAAAAAAATGACTGTGTGTATTTTGAGTTTATTATCAACAAGCAAGGCAGCCCAAATCTCAAAGTTTAGATATACAAGCGTGTATGCAGATGTGTGTGCCTTTGTGTGTGTGTTACAATATATTACTAATACACATTTTTAAGTTGTTCTTTCACAATCAGAACCAATATCTTCACATGAGAAGGTAGACCCATTATATTCATTGAAAACCCAGCATTCTTTCTTCGCCAAAATTTGGTAAATATTGTATGGATTCAAATAAATGATCCTGTAAAAACAATTATATACTATTAATAAATGCCCAGGAAAATAACTAATCTATTTGTATTCTGAGAATAATCGCTTTAAATATTGAAAATCATGCTTCTAAGAGTTTACTGAAATGTTCCTTGAAGTTAGCTTTAACTCTGAACTTTGCTGGTATGGCATGTTGAAACATATGGAAGAATGCCAGTTGTAAATTTTAAATTACTTTGGTTCAAATCTTGATTCTTCTCCTCCCCTTAGATTTTTGACATTGAGTCTGTCTTCAGATTTCTATGAGTCTGGTCCTTATTTTAAAATTTGAGTCTAACATACTGTCTTTTGGGGTAATTTTATGGATTAAGTACAGTATAATATGAAAAAGATTTAGTGTACAATCTCTTAAGTTTAAGCTTCATTCTGTATTTCATTCTGTGCTAAGCTGTTCTACTCCAGTAGGTCAATGGTTTCCTCATCCATGGAAATACTATTCTGCAATTTTGATCTAAATTAACAAGACTAATTAATTGCTCAAGAGTATATGGAGGAGGGTATGTGTTTTCTTTTTCGTATCTTATTGTAACACAAATCTTGTTTCTCCATATTCATCATTTTGACTAGGGCTTCCCTGAAACCTGAATAATTAGGAAATCTATGATTGAGACTATTTGACAGTCCAGGGTTTGTTTGAGATATGGTCATTAGAATAAGGCTTTGATAGTGGAGTTTCTTTTGGTGATAACTGAGGAAATACAGGGTACCCGTTTTATGTCATGCTGTGCTAAAGTTTTTAATAATCCACTGGATATAAGCCAGAATCTGTGTAAATTCTATATTCTTTTTTTCATTTAATTCACACAACTCTATAAAGTAGGTATTATTACCGTGACCATTTTTCAATGAAATGACTTTGTGACAGTCAGAGAGCTTGGGTAAATTATCTAAATTTCAATAGAGCATGGTGATATCAATATATACACTGAAACAGAAAAATGGTCCTGTGAAACAGAAAAATAGTCCTACTAGAATATTAGTATAGGAATGCCTAAATACAGAGCACCCAGACAGAAATAATAAATTTTTTGTTTAATTCATATTAGCTGCAATTAAATATAATCAGTGCATATTATATAGCATTTTTTTCTGAAAAATATGTGGTTCTGTGTATGTATTTTGTTTGGGTTCATTTTTCTTGCCTTATAAAGTACTTTAATTTTTTTTTTCATTCTAAGTCTCTTTTCATAAGGAAATTCTTAGTTAATAAATAGAAAAGTCACAAAACTTATCCCACATGGAAACAATCGTGTATATTTTTTGTGTGTTCTTGAAATTATACACTTCCACACAGACACACATACAAAAATGGATAGGTTTGTTATTCATAGAAACAGAAAAAATAATCTTACAACGTTTTGCAACCTTTTGTTCACGTGAAAAAATATAGCTTGAGCAAATTTCCCAGACAGGAAATTTGGTGCCATAAAACAAAACTATATTTTTCAGGATTGTGTAGAAATGTGTGTGGACATTCTAGAATATATCTCATCCTTTTCCTGAGCATTTAGATTTAATGCTGCAGTGAACATGCTTTTAGTGGAAACTATGTTCACATTTCAAAACATTTCATTAGCATGAGTTCCTACAAATGAAATAGCTGGGTTCTGTGGTACACTAAATTTTATGGTATTTGATAGGTATTGCTGAACTGCCCTCCAGGAGACAGTACATTTTATTTTTACATAAGAGAATATTGGTAGTTTTATTAATAATGGCTCATTGCCTTAAACAAAGATATTTGACATGCTAGTATAGTCCAGAATTCCTTAAGGAGAAAAATAAAGGCAGATAAGCATTTTGGTGTGAAAGTTTCACTTGTGCTATAGAGCTATTGCTACTTCATAAACACCCCCGAAGTCTTAAATGAACACATGAGAGTCTTCAGTATGTTAACAATATTTGAAAGGAAGATTTCATTATACACACCACACTGTGGTCTAAAAGTTTGAGGTTTGGTTAATCAGGAGAAATTTCCATATTTAGATGAAGAAATTAGCATATTTTTTATCACCATGAAATAAAAGAGCTCTTTCCAATTCATTTTTATGAGAAAGTTGATGTCTTGGATGTGCTATTTAGTTTCCTTGAGGGAACAACATTTCCAAATAAATAAGAATGGTTTTTCAGTGAAGAGCTTTTTCTAAGTTTGTTAAAAGTGGTCCAACCTTCTCCTTTAATCTTCTGTTAAATGCAAGTGTGGAAAAAGTCTATTTTAATGGGCACTTTTATTGATAAATTTCATGCATATATATGTCTATGGGAGAAAACAATACTTATAGTACATGATTACATCTATTTTCAGAAAATGGGAACACATTTGTTTATAATGCTCCAGAAGTATGAAATTTTCACAAAGTATCAAGACTGTTAGTCAACCAACAGACACTAAAACAAAATGTTATCTATGTTGATTTAAAAATAAAATGGAGATTTGGTAAAGTAGATCCTGATAAAGGAGTACCAAGGGCTAATTATTTGTAAGAATGTATCTCTTTTTAAATTAATGTCCAAATCTTTTATGTTTGATGGAAAATATTAAAATAAAGGAGAGATGTGGGAAGGCAAGGTTGACAAATAATTTTCTTTATAATGATAAATCAGTTTTCTAAGTAGGTTCTTCATAAAGAAATACAAAGAGATAGGTTGTAAACCAAGCCATAAACGTATTCAACATCACTAATATTCTTAACTAATTGGGAAGGATGCTATGGATAATATGAACTTTGATAATGTTTTGTATCTGGAAAATAAATGTAATGTTAAAATATACCTTGGGGAGGCAGCACTCTTACATTTTTATTGTTACTCCAACTAAGGACCGAACCCTATAAACTTGGCAATGTGTGTAGCCAATTTATGCTGTTATGCAGTGGGTATCAAGAAACTCTGATATTTGATTTTGAAACAAAATCAGGTTTATTTTCCCTTGTTGGTACATGTTTAAGTGAGCCAGAAAGATCTGTGTTCTGTACTTCCTTGAAATACTTAGGATTTCTCACAAACAGGAAGTGAGATCTAAAGCTTGATTACATTCAAATTCAACAACTTAGCAAAAATATTTTGTAGGAAGGTGTGCAATTCCTCTTTCCGATTTTCAGGTGGCACATTCTACTTCACATGATGCTGTATTTGATCAATGGATCAGTGAAGGCAGCCTTACATCTCTCGCCTTTCCAAACGGTTCTAAATTCAACAATTCACTGAGAATTGTTGACTGCATATGTTATCTAATGAGGGCTTGCAAAAGAGTGATTTTTCAAATTTGAGCTTTCTATATCTATCAGCTGAAAGACTTTTGCAAGAAACTTCTCATCAACTAGGACTCTTTAATTATCAAGTAAATTCAAATTGAGTGAGAAAGGACTTTTTATTTTTGTATTGATAGTGTACAGAATAGAAATTTGGCATCCTGGCTGTACATCGTGTGTGTGTGTTTATTTGGTGGTCTGTTGATTTTGCTTCAGTATTTGTAAAAAAAAAAGGGTCAGAAAAAAAAAGAGAACATCCAAATGAATGAATAAATAAGGCTATTTATGTAGATTTGGGTCATTGTTCATTTTTTAATTTAGTATAGAATTTATGGTACTCAGATAGCCTTGATTTCTTTTTCATTTTCAGCAATGTATGTATAAAAAGAAAAGTCTTTATTGAGAGAAATTCAAATGATAAAAGATACTGTACATCTTGGTAATTAATTTGAGTTGGGACAGAAGTAAAAAGTCAGGGTTTATGAATTAGCTCCTTAATTACTAAAAAATAAAATGAAGTCACCTCTCTGTGAAGAATCTGTTCTGTTAGTTTGAGAAATTCCTTTTCTGGGATGAGAAATGATTTTTGAACATGCTCATGGCTGTATTAGAAATGGCCGGCATGAGGCTTACTACACACGAGTATGTATAGCATTTGAAGTAAGAATTTGGAATTCAATTCCTCTTTCATTAATTTGAATTGTCAAATGACTCTTACTGACTATATATTTCTCTAGTTGAGAATTAAATATTGAGATTCTTCTACTCAAAATTACTCAACAAGTTTATTCTGGAGTTCAGAAAGACTTAGAACGTGAGCCTCACTACTGAAAGCTCCAAATGTAGTTTGGATTCCACACAGTAAAATCAAGATTTAACTCATTTATTTAACAACTGAATAATTGATATAATTTATACAAATAAATGTAAAGGCAATATTTGCTGTTGTCTGAGATTATCTCCAAGATTACAGAAGGGGCAATGTTGCTGACCGTGCCTTCCACTTCCTGCCTTCCTTCTTGAGCAGGACAGTTTATATCCAGACAGCATCAATTCTTCCATAATGGGGCCGAGAAATGTCTGTCTACTGCTTCCAGGCAGGGCCCATACATTCCTCATCGTTAACCATTCCAAATATTGGGTGATTCTGAAAGCAGTAATTCCCTTAAGGAACTTGAAGTTGATGGAAAATCAATATGGCATCTGTAAATAAGTACTTTACACGGCCCCTAGTACAGGTAAGGGGCCAACACGTACTTGTTGAATGACGGCGTTGTTGAATGATGTATACTCTGGCTAAGCAGATGCAGCCTTTTCTGTAAATGCATACCTTTTTAGAAGCTACACTTCAGCAATTTTGGTGTCTTTCTGTTCAATAAGATACCTGTTGTCTCTAGATTAAGCAGGCAATCTTGACATTTTACTGGTGCTCTTGCCTGTTTGATAGTGGGGCTGTTTATAATTGCATTTGGAGTTTAAATGCAGCTTGAAAATCATCACTGAACTCAAAAATTGGAAGATGTAAACAGAAGAAGTGTGTTTTACATATGGGCGAAGTGTAATTCACAGAATTTGAGGCCTTAGATCCTAAGCGCAGCTCTCCTGGGTGTAGTAGGAGTTGGGCTGCTAATTATCACACTGGATGTGGCCTGTGGTTGTGTAACAAAACTTCTATCATCCTCCCACAGCCTGCAATTTAGACCTTACATTCCTGGTTTTTTGTCAAGTCTGAATTTGCTTTCTCAGAAAAGTTTCCATGTTTGAATTAAATAAACTAAGCAGTAATTTAATTTCATTATTCACCAATTCATTTGTGCATTTGGAAAAGTAGTAATAAATTTATTTAAGATTTGAGGGTATCAAATTCCAACATTTATCAATATGATTTAAACAAAAAAAAGTAAACAATTTAGAAACAATGTCATCAATATCTGCAGTTCTTTTCATGAAACTAAAAATATATGATACTGTATGCTTTTTCCACATATATAGTATCGGTATCAAATTTTACCCAGAAACAAAATTACAAAACTCTCAAATCTCCACATGTCCAGTGGTATACAAGTAACTGTTTACAATAATTATCTCTGAAACAGTCTCCACTTACTCATCTTTAGATTATTTGTGGAAGGCCAAAATAGTCATATTTACCTGAATTCTTGTCCTAGAATTTAGTAGACGTGAAATACTTAAAAAAAAATCTGTAATTGAATAAACCCCATTTTGCTGAAGCAAGTTCTAGTGGATTTCTATATTCCATAGCCCAAAGAATGTTTCCTCTTATAATTCACTAAGTATTAATTAAAGTATGAAGTATGAATTCCACTTGCTTTAGTGAAATGTGACTCATTACTATGTTAGGAGTATTTTTTTTAGCTGTGACTAATACCTGCATGGTATAGGGACCAAGCTGGAGCTAAGAGACTACTTTTTTCTTCTTAGTTCAGTGTGAATTCAGAAAGAAAATATGATAGTGACGTCTACCCTTCCCCAAAATGCATCCTATTTAGAGGAATAAGAGGAGCAGAAGAAGTAAGAGGAAAAGGAGAAGAAATTAGAGGTCAGTGTGGGTGGAAAATATGCATTATATTGAGTTAAATTTTCTCAAATTATTTTATAGGAGGATAGAGTTTGGCAAATTTGGATCCATTTTGTAGAAAAGATCTGGAGTCCTAGATAAATAGGACATCGAGAGGGAGAGAAAGAAGAAAAAAAAAAAAAAAGAGTGTGTTAGTAACTTTTTCATTGCTGAGTCACGATACTCAACACCTGCACTTTAAAGGAGGACAGCTTTATTTTGACCCAGGCTTGGAGTCCTGGGTCAACTGGCTTCAAGGCAGGAACAGCATGGTAGAAGGGCTTGGACAGAGAAAAGTGGTTTGTGTCATGGTGGCCAGGAAGCAGAGAGGGAAAAGAGGAGACAGAGAGCAAGACATACCCTTCCAAGTCACACCTTCGAAGACCTGTCTCTTCCAAGCAGACCCCACCTTCTAATAGCAAATTAGCTCACTGTAGTGGCCCCAACATCCAACCACTTTCCAAACACATAAGGCTTTGGGAGTCATTTCAGATCCAAACCAGAACAAGAAGTTTCCAAGAAGAAAGGGAACAGTATGAAGGAAGATAGAAAAGTGAGCAGGCTGTGGGATGCATATTGGGACATAAGGGTGGAAAGAGAGAGTCACACCAGGATATAGAATCCTTGAGTTGTCACCTAATACATTTGGACTTTCTCCCATGGCTGTAGGTATTGTAATCACATGTCTCAATTTCCCCAAATTTTCCTAATTTACATTTGCCCTTGGGGCACAAATACTAATAACAAAACATTTTTTGTTCTTAAAAGTGTCCAAGTTTAGTCAATACAGGACAGTGCTTGATCATTCTACCCATGTGGATCTATGAAAGGATTTGGCTGGAAGATAACATGAGTAAATCTTTGTTTCAGAGCTCTCATTCTTGGGTTTGTATAGAGCAGCAAATTAAAGCCTGCTAGTTGATCCTGTTTATGGTGTTACTGTAAAGAAAGTTTTATTGGAAAGCAGCCATCACCAATTTTTACGTATTGTCTATGGCTTCTTTCATTCCTAAATGGCAAAGTTGTGTGACTGTAATAAAGATCATATTGTCTGCAAGCTGCAAATCTTTACTTAGCTGTCTTTTATAGAAGTAAATTTGCTAACTCCTGATATAAAGCTAAGATGTAGGAGGTAAGAAAGCAAGCCGAGTGATTCACTGAGTCCTAATGTTTGTTTAATAGGACAGTCATGCCTTTCTGATATCCAGTGATATGTGAGTTTGGGGATCGACTGGCAGCTTTATTAACATGTCGATATTTGGATGGTGGCTTTTTGTTTTGAGAATCCTTCATCAAATAAACTGAGATGTTTTACCAGAAATTTTAGCAAAACCCAAAAAGGCGTTTAAACTATTACATTTGGAATACAAGAGACTTTTATTTTGATATCTTATTATTCCAGGGACTCTTGCCTAATAAAAAGACTATGAGTGCCATTAAAATTCAAACTAAATAAACTTCAAATGTGAAACTGTTTACATATAAGTTCATATAAAATGAGGATAAACTACACATGATGAAACTGGTCACAATGAGGTAGATTTTAAAAAATAATAAAGAAGCAGTTCATATTTTTATTCTTGGCAAGGTGATACAGCACAGATAATTTCTTGATAGGGAGTTTGCGTAAGTATGTACATGCTGCTATTTTTACTGTAAGCCTCCCAGTATTTGTGAATTTGCTTAATAAGTCTTGATTCTTATTTGCTTATAATTCTCTTTTACTTGACTGCTTTGGGACAGAGTTTCGAGATTCTCCTGTTTCCCCTACTGCACTAATCACACATACTTGCTAAACTAATATTTGGGGAGTGGTGCAGTTGCTTTTTGAAATTCATTCTCTTGCTGCTCTTAAGAATGAGTCAGCCCTCCTGCTTCCATTAGGTGAATGTTCCTATTGGTTACTGATAAATGTTCTGATACCTTTTTAAAATTTTCTAAGCATACTATTCTATTGCCTACATTGGAATTTCCACTTAAGAGCCCAACAAATTAGATCGTTTTATAGCACTGCTGAGTTAATTTCCTGAAGATTACTAACTTTGGATGTTCCAAAGCTTGGCTTTTCTGTAGTTATCAAAATACCATTTCATTTGGAAGGAGATTTTCCAGTAATCATGACAGGAAGCTGCATGAATCACAAGCACAGAGAATATAGTTGTATACAAAAACAGTATCTAGAGCAAATGCAATGACAGTATCAATACCAATGATATGCTTTCTAGGGGTTATCTAGAGCCATTCATTAAGAAAACTTCACTGTACTAAAAGATGTGAGATGTGAGGCTTACAAGCAGTTGCAGGAGCAGTGCAAAAGGCCCATTTAGTGGTTCCTTCCTTCCATCACTGAAAATGAGTGCAAGGGAAAATCCTATCTTAACATGGGCAAAGACAACTCTGATTTTTACAAGTCTTTATATGAACAACATCATTCCCCCCTCAAACTAAAGGCAGAGACACCACACAATGTTGCTGAACGTCTGAGAACATATTTCCTCCAAAAAAGTTGAAGGCAGTTGGATAAAACAAATGAAATATTTAATAGCTTGTTAAAAGATCAAATGCATGAGATTATTTTGAAATAAAAGAACACAAATTGTACAGCTTTCTGACACAATATCAAGTGACATGTCAGAAAGAACCAAAAGGTTCATAAGAGATTCATTTCAAATCATGGTGAAGTAGCAAGAATTAATCTTGAAAAGAAATCTGTTTATATTGAATGTTAGATAATCTTTAGGTTTCATATGGAATACAAAACTCTGTCTGTTTCATAAGATGTTAGTGGGGTTTTTTGTTTTGTTTTTTAATAGAAGATATAAAGGTTGGCTGGTTCATTGACAAGATAAAGTCGAGAGAATCCATGCCAGTTGCTTTAGTTAGTACAAGATCCAAAAGGGAACCTTAAGTATGAGGAGATTCTGGTAAGGACAGGTATTTTATAGGTTCTACTACTATGAGTTTGATTTGCAATGCTTGTATATAAACCTTGAGGCACCTCACACCCAAAAGAAAACAGTATTTTCTCAAAATTAACAGAGATCATGAATTTAAAAGATATATTTAACTAGAACACACCACTAACAAATAAAACCAGATTGTTCAAAAGAGCTAGGTAGACACTGAAATGTCCCAGCAGCTATACAGGAAATAAACCTATGGCAGAGATAGAAGAAAAACCAACTCAACTAGGAATGTGAATCAGTAGCACTATTTTAATTATCCAATCTATGCTGCATAGTGGACTGATACTGAATCAATATGTGGAAGATTTGGAACACACCTAGAGTTTGTTTATAAAAATCCAATAGTGTTTGCAAATTCCTATATGATTTGCAACTCTGCTTGTTGATACCTGTTTTTTGGAGGTGTTCAAGATGTCTTTTTTCTTGCATTAACTGCTTGGTTATGGGTCGTTCTTCTGCTTAAGAATTAAGTAAGGAAATAGTTAATTTGAAAGCTGTGGGTAAAGCTTACTTGTTCTACAACACAGAATTATCTTTAAACTTCTGAAGCTACCACCTAAAAGGCTTCCTGTGGTTGAATAGCAATTTCAGATACAAGAGAATGGAACATCTAGATTCCAAACTATTGTAACAAAGAAACATACAGCATGCTGCCTGGCACTGCATTAGCAGATTGCACATTTCTTCCTAACATTCACACAACCCCAGGTTCTCACGGGTCTTTAGTGTTATTATTTTTATTATTCACATTTTGCAAATGTAGAAACTGTGGTTTGTTTGGAGGAAGCAACTCACATAAGGACACCATGCTAATAGGTAGTAAAATTTGAACATGGTCTTTCTACTTGTGAACATAAAACTTTCACTAGGCTATTACAATGTCGTTTTTCTTTCATTCTTTATACTATGCTTTCCTGAGAATTACACTGAGAATATTTTCTCTTCATCTACATTGTTACCAAAAATTAAAAGTCTAATTTTTAGCAAATAATAAAGAGATTTACAAGTGAAGTTTTGATTTAAAATCAGAGATTCTAGTCCTTGTTTGTAATTTCAGAACATGCTGATTAAAAATGTTGTGATTCTAATTCTCAAAGTGAAATGCTCAGTGAAATCAATGGGAGATATTTAATCCAAATGCATACAAGAAGTGTATTTTGCCTTTTTTACTTGACCACATAGACGACTAGACTATAAACTTTATGGTGCAATATGTAGATCTCTCTTAATCCCCACCTAAGCTTCAAAGTTCAAAGAGTATCTGGTGTTCCATGTGGTTTCATGGTAATATTTTTATTAATCATAAATGTGCTTGACTTACCAAATAAAATGTAGGTATACACAAAAATATGGAATAGATACTTTATAAGAAGAAACATTTTAATAGCAGAGTGCCTAAAATTGCTCCTCTTTAAAAAGAGAGTGTATTAAAAAATTCTGAGAATGTGGATTGTGATCGAAACTTTGTAGAAATAATGGAAGACTCCTGCCATTAGTAAAAATTTGCTTGGACTGTGTAAATAGATAAGGTGAGCTTGCAAGTTCTTTCTTTAAAAATGCAATTGAATTTTTGGACCTAAATTATATTCTAGAGATAGGCACAGAAATTTAAAAATGGCTTTCAGATACATACAACCTTTCCTATTATGCCACATGCATGCTACCAATTCGTCACCACAGATCAAGCTCACGCTGGCCGTCCATCTGTGACTGGGCTGTTGATTGTTATGTTGTAGTAAAAATCAAATGAGAGATTAGACTTAGAATGTTTTTGACAGCTGGGAAATATACTGCCGATGTGAAAGGATATTAGTTATATTTTTTATAACTTTACCTTACTTCACATTTGTTTCTTCTTTTTACTCAACCTCAGGCACATTTGAAAGGAAGAGAGACTTGAGGACTCAGCCGTGGTTTGTCTTTCCTTATACCTGAAAAATCTTCAATAAGAATACTAGTAGATACCATTATTGCTAGAGAAAGAGGACGATGGTGAACCTTTTAGAAACCAGTGTCCAAACTGCAACCTCAAACCCACTTACACATCACAAAGTGCCAGCGTTGCAATTAAACCTGAATACTGAGGTTTTAGTTTAGGAAAAAACAACTCATGTACATTTTTTTCTCAAAAGAAAGACAAACAACGCATATGTTATAGGTTCACCACCACCGAAGCTGATAGAGTTCTCAATACGCAATTTGTGAATGTGTAATTAGTGTGTCTTATCTCTTTGTATTTCCCGAAGCATTGAATTGTTTTGCTGACCATGTGCTCACTGTGTGATCAGCAGTCCTCTTTTAAATGTTTTCCACCTCAATTTCTTTAATTCTAGGATGGAGATAATCCACTCCCTACAGGTTTTCTTCAAGGGTGAAAAACATAATGAGTTTGAAAGTAATCTTAAGCTTCAAGAGTCATCCAAATGTTATTAGTGACCCTAAGTAAGTTCAAGTAATGCAAAGGACAAAATAAATGTCATGTCTCTGAGAGCAGAATACTTACTTAGAGAGTAACAAATGGCTATTTTCTTCTATATGACTTACATAATTTAGTGCAGAGAAAAACTGACAAGAGGACCCAGGAAAATAGTTTCTTAAATATTATATTTTTATGAAGAAGAGAACTTTAATTTTAATTCCTTTACTTTTTAAGTTTACTTTCAATTCACACATAATTGTATATACTGACAGTGTGATAATTAAGTATATATATATATATATATATATATATATATAAAATGTATATATATAGTGTGAGGATAAAATCAGAATAAGATTTCCATCTCTTTGAACATTTATCTTTTTTTGTGTTTGGAGCCTGTGAACTCCTCTTTTCTACTTCCTTAAGAAAAAAAAAACTAAAAAAGAAAAAAATATATATATACATTAGAATATTTTTGTAAACGATGGCCACCCTACTGGGCTGTAAAACACTAAAGCTTATTCCTCCTATGTAACTGTCCTGTACCCGTTATCTAAACTCGGCATATTTTCAGTCCTAAGTAGAAGCTAAAAATGTTGATCTAAAACAATACAGTAGTGATTGGTGGAATCTAGGAAGTGTAGTGGGCAGAAGGAATAGAGAGAAACTGATTTTTATCTTTAAAATGTTAAATAGAACATTTCTAACCATTTTAATTGCAATTTTGATTGAATATTACCAAGCACAGAAGTGATCTCAAAAGACAGACACTATTTTCCAGGCCGATGCAAGAAGGGGAGTTCTGTTGCTCCTCTTGAAATCTGAAGGTTGTAGATGACCCTTAAAGACTGGACAGGGAAATAGGACATGGGAAGAAACTGCTCTTCTAGAGTGTCCATGTAGGTTCAGGGCTTCAGAGCTAAATTCAGTAATCATGGTGATGAGCCCCATGTGAGTTTCCATGCCGCCTCATCTAAAACCAGTGTGTTAATGTAAGTGCACAGGATTTTCCTGCCCTGGGAATGAGGACAAATAATATTTCAAACTTCTCATTTGAAGGTAAAGTTCAGATATGCTGATTTGTCTCTTCCACTGGCTTGGTTATGAGCGAAATTTTAAATATGCTTGATTCTTCAGTGGAAGCTTGATCTTCAGTGACCATGGAAACTAATGCTACCTTTTCTGTCCCCTTTCCAGAGATAAAAGGAGTGATTGAAATAAGTGGTGAATGTTTACATTTAAACAATCATTGCAGTAACAGACACATTACCAGTAAGAGAGATTATCAGTAATCTCACTCAAAATATTTTGCCACACACTGAACACACTTATTTCATCATTCTTGCCTTTGTCTGAAGCACTATTTGTATTAGGTGTGATCAAAAACTTAGTGACTGCTGTTGCCAAGTACCATCCAGTGGAAAGGCAGGCTCGTAATAACATTACGGCATGTCTTCATCCACCTTATTCATCCTTCTGGCTGTACCCCAAAGTGAAAATGAACATGCAAGGTAAACGTTTAGGATCAGTTCAGGCCATCGAGACAGCCACGACAGCACAACTAAAGACACTCACAAAAGAGGATTCCAGCACTCCTTCAGAAAGTGGCAAGAATGGTGGGATAATTCTGTTTGGAGAAATGGGGAGTATTTTGAGGAAGATTAGTAGCAATGTGTCTTTCACTGTAATATTTTAAAAATTTAAACATTCACCATATTTTTCATCACAGCTTGTACGTACTAAGGAGTAGATTGGTGGGAATTTATCAGTTTTTTCCCCATGACCTATATGATCATCATAAACATCCTTAGACACATAAAGCAAAAACAATATGCTTGTGATGTGAATATTCTCCAGACAAGGCTCATTAGTGTCCATAAAACAAGATAGCTGTTCCCCAAAACAATCTATACCAAAATGGTGTTGCTTTCCCTAGATCCTTTTCTGTATGTTGAAATTGTATGATACGCATTTCATAGCCAAGAAGGAGTCTCTTTCATTTGATCATGCAAAATGCAAAGCCAAGGGCTTTCCTGGACCCTTGCTTCAGTGCATAGCCAGAGTGACTTTGTCTCGTGAGCGTGCCAGGTGGGGTGTGGAAAACTGAGGCATGGATTGGGTGCACTTGTCACAGGTGCACACCTCTGGAAGATGGGCTTGCAAGTCTGGCTTGCACACTGAATTTGCTTGTCACTTTGGATTAGCCTCCAGTTTAAATTCAGCTGTTGTCGTTTCCGTCTTAGCATCATATGTGTTCTGACCAAAGGGCTTGAATAAATTCTCAGTCCCAGAAAATCTCCTCTGTTCTAATGATGCTAGGAACCTACTTTGCATGGTACAATGAAGTATATACAAAACGCATTGCCTTGGCAATAGAATTTGTTTCTTTCTTCTTCTAAACTGATTTATTTCTACCTTTCAGCATTATAGACTGCTAATCAGAAATGCAAATATGACCTTTAATCCAGGGGGCAGTAATAGTGCTACTAATAATTGTAAAGACTGAAAATATTCACATATTTCTCATTCAGTCTTCCGAGTCATGCCCAGAGGCAATGTTATTGTAAATTTGAAGTTGAGGAAATGATACCTAGTAGGGCTTATCTAACTTAGCCAATGTTTCAAGAATAGTGAGCAATAAGTCAAAGACTCAAGCCCCCATCTTTCTAACTCCCCAAATGTATGTTCATGTGTTGACTCTATCAGACCACAGCAATGAAATGATAATCACTTTTTCAATGCTTATGACACATGAAAAGCAAGGCTGTTTGGGAGAATGAGGCAAATATAGTCTAAACCTTAGTTTCCTTAAAGTCTAACTTCATAAAGCAAAACAAACAGACAAAAAATTTAAAGTGAAATTTAAATTTTGAAAGGGAAAAGATTGAATAGCAGCATCCTGTAGCATAGCAGGCATCCTATAGCATCCTGTAGCATAGCAGAAGAATCTAGTATATTCTGTGAAGAGATACACAGTTACCACTGATGTTCTAATAGTAGAATTTTGCCAATTGCAAATATAGAGAAGTGACATGAAGAATGAGGGAGGAGGGAAAGAAACAAAAAGAACTGAAAAGGAATTGTAGTTTAGAAAACACACAAGTTACCAAAGAAAATAAAAGATGCCCCATGGGGTTATAGGATGAAGATGTGGATAAATATAAAGCTTACAAGGGAAGCAGGTGTCGTATTTTAGAGCTTCTTATAAGGTTATCATTGTATTAAATGTTGTGTGGAAAATAATAATGGTTATTATTTTGACCTCTGTTACAACCCTACAAGTCCAAGTATCTCAAAGACTTTGAGGCTTAGAGAGGTACATTAGCCAAAACCAGATTGTCTTGATCCTAGAGCTCTTCATAATGACAGAAGCCACCCAAGTGACAACCTCATCGCCTAGTTACACCAGTTGACATGGACAGCAAGTCAAGTTCTCTTCCTGCCTAGTTTTACAGCAGATGTTAATTTTAACCCCAAGCACATGCCTAGTCGATTAATTTTGTGATAACAAGTCAGATCATACAGTCTTAATTACGGCCTCATTGAAAATGTATGTGGTTTTTGTGAAACTCTGCAGCTGAGGGCATTATTAACATTGCATGCTTTACTCACATGTGTCCAACTTTGGCGATTTGACATTTTATACTTTGCTGACCTTTTTGGTTTGTGAAAAGGAAATATTATTCTGTGTCCCTTTTCCATTGCTAGCAGAAAAGAAAGTCCACTATATTAGTATTTATAGAAATAAAGGGAAAAAAAAAGATAAAGATGACATTTCTTGCTACTTTTTTTTTTTTTAAGTCGAATTATCCTGGGCTTTCCACCAGAGACTTTGGGCTGCTCTGTTATTGATCTGTCTGTGCTATAAAAAGATCAGACCATATGCATCTGTCCAAATTGGCAAGGATTCATTTATCGTCTTTGCCTTTCCTACTTCTATTTGTTCCTTACTGCTATGTCTCACTTAGGTAATTTTATAGAATAAAATCTACATGTTTCATCTAATAGATAAAAAAAAACCTACATTGAAATTCATATTTAACATAATGTAATTATTTTATAATCTCTCTAGATAGCTTTCGCTTTTTTAGAAAAGTGGCTATTTCCCTAATCATGTACTTTAAATTAAGCCTGTGAGTAACTCTTAGTTTTCCTTTCTACTGTATTGCAAATTAATCATTCATTTGTATTTGTATTTTGCATAGAAAAAAAAATCAACCTTATTCATCAGTGTAGGTTTTTTTTTTTTTTCTTATGCTTTCTTTTCTAGTGTCCTTCAAGTTTTCTTTCTTTGAATTAGGAACGAAGATGTGTGCTATCTTGAGAGTATCCTGTTTTTGAGACTTTAGGTATGAATTCTTAGCATTATTTGAAAATGTTTTAGGATAAAAATTTACTCAAGGTTTGGGAATGTAGCTCAGCAGTACACTACTTGCCTAGCATCCATGAAACCCTGGATTTTATCTCCAGCAACTACCGTCCCAAATTATCTGAACCAGATGGTAATTTAGACGTTTACACATTACCTGTCTTCTTGTATAATTCTGTGTAATGTATATTTTTTGCATGAAAATGACTGTGTGTTATGGAATAGTATGGAGACTGTGGAAAAATGTATTGAAAAGCCAAGAACCTGGCAATATAAATCTATGAAAATTTTTTAGTACAGAGAGAACACATATCTGATATGCAGTGCTCAATATTTAAAATGTTTAACTATTAGTATCATATTAAAATACTATAAAACTGTAATATGTCTGTCCCTAGATGGAAAAAATACTGGAACTTATTCTGTGGCCATTCTGGAAATATGTCTGGCGTGGGCACAGATTAAAAGAAGGTAAATTGCTTGTTTGGGAATCTTATACTAACTGCATGAGACTTTTCTGAATTACGAATCAGTAAGCTTTCTCAGTAAAGGACCAGATAATAAATATTTTGCATAAAGGACTGGGATTTCTGTGTCCTAGTAAATCTTTCCTTACAAAGCAAGTGGTGGACTAGATTTGACCTATAGAGTATAGTGTGTTGAATCCTCCTTTGAATGATTTAGCACAACACTTCATATAATGGCACACATATCATGACTTCTGAGGATGTAGGAAGAGTTAGTCCTGGCTTGACATTTGGACAACAATCTTTTATGCCTGGGCATTGCTTGGAAAGAAGGAGGGTTATAAAAACCTTTATTTGTTTAGTCTGTGCATATTCAGATAGTGAACTGAGGCTGCATAAGTATGTTATGGTATAAATTAGTACATGTCATATGCATTTATATTATTTTCCCAGTATTATAATGATTTTTACTTAATTGAACAGCTTTGCATTTTTTTGTGATCTCAGTTTAGAATAGATTCTGGTCTTCATGGTGAAAGGACAGTCCATGGTTACTACAACATGAAGCTACATTAGTAAATAATCCTTGGGTTACATATGACGGGAGCACAATTCCAATAAGAAAAGAAGAAAAGTATTGTAATGGTATCACTATAGCTTTTGAAAAATGAATATGTTTCTGTCTGGTCTTCATGAATGACTCTAACTATAAATTTAATGAATAAGAATAGGATGATTGGCATCTCTTCTTGTACCTGTATCTTCATTCTTCTCTCTTATTTGCCAGACTAATTTCTTCCTTGTCTCTAATCTACTTTAGATGGAATAAAGCTCAGAAAATTCTCTGAGCTTACAGGCTAAGCTTCAAAGAATGACTGATGCTCTTTTTGAGTCTATTTCTTTCATTCCCCTGAATGTGCTCTTGAGTCAGATGCCCATCCCTGGACTGACTGACTGAGAGAGACACATCTGATCAAAGGCCTGTGCTGGCACAGTGTGCGTATTGGCTGTGAGACAGACGCTGTGCCGGTTGTCCAACATACACACCTGGGTGGCCGGCTAGACTGAGATAAACAGAAAGGAAAGGGTGCATGTTTGAGTCAGGAACCCATGTCTGATATGCTGGTGTATTCATTAACAGAGTTTCTATTCCCATACGGCATAGTATATTAGATTCTATGTTTCGTAGAAAATTTGAAGGCATTTGGGCACTTCTAAGACTGCCAAGCTCTGAGTGGAAGCATCCTGTGAAATCCTTGGGAAGCAAAGCACGAGTGAAGGTGAATCGGTATGTGCTTTGTTGTAGGCCCAACGAAAAGGTTACTCAGGTGAAAGCAGTGGAATTGAACTCAAAGGAAGTGATTAGCTCTGTTCTCCCTTCTGTGCTCTGTTTAAGCAACAAAGTAATGCCATCTCCATCCCTGAAGTGTGATGGTAACCTCCAATGCCTGCATCTCAGAGTGTGCTGAAAGTAGCAAATGCTGATCTAAAATAATATTTTCCATGTTGAAGGACCACAAAAGACAAGTGCCCCTGACTCAGGACAGCCGAATCAAAATATCCCAGTGTGAGAAGCTGAAGTCCCACTTCGTGAACCCCCCTAGCAATGTGAAGCATCTTTGGATAATACACTGGCTCAAATCAGAAGTGCTGGAGAGGCTCCCACCCTGCTCCCGGGGCAGCCCCTGATCCCCACCAGACAGATGTGAGACTCTGGCTCTAGGTGGCAGGATGAGGACATGAACGTTCTAGTGCTGTCCCCATCTTCTCTACGCCCTTGTGTTCCCAGCTGGTTTTTAGCCACAGAAGCTTTCTCGCAGAAGGAAATGGAACTGAGAAATTGAAACAGCTGGGGGGATAGAAGTTGGCATCCCTTGTGTTTTTATTACTATGTATTTTCAACAGACAGTAGCCATGTTTTTAAACCATGAGGAAGGTAGATATTTTCAGTAATAACGAGCTTATATGAAAAACACTACGATGTGTTTTGTGTGAGATGTAATCTGATAAGCAATGTTCATTTTTCTGAAAATATCCTGAATAAAATATACTTTACCCCCTGCAAATAGAAGGGTCACAGGCAAGTTAGGCGTCTTGCATTTGGGAAATCCACCTTGTAAAAGGGGATCTTAAACTTTAAAGCACGTTGCTTTCCTCACATTGAAAAGGAAAGCAAATAAGAACAACAGCAAAGAGTACTTCATAAACCCCCTTGTCTATCACCAAGGCTGACTTAGTAATCTAATATAGAATTCCGTGAATAAAGAGTTTAAAACTATCCTTAGGCTTAGTGGATAACACTCTTATGAACTATAACTGTGACCAGACTGTCGCATTTTAATGAACAGCACTGCCCTAAGTGTCTGTGTCCTGTGCCAGGTTCACAGCCTTCCCAAAACTGCAGGCTGCTCCTCTTTAAAGCCTCTTCTTCTTGATTCCTGTTTCCATTACCAGATTTTCCCCAATTTCATTTACAGCATAAGTTTTCGTGCTAGAATTTGACTGATCCTTGGCACTTGCATATTAAAGAGCTGAATGATAAATTTTACATGTTCTTGTTCTTAAAAGGACTAATTGTTTCTTCCAGATGTGTTTTTCTCTCCCATCCCTGATCTTACAGATCTTTTCCAGGAATATTCATTCACCTTTACTCTCTTGATTTTAGTCAATAATTTCAAAAATGATTCCACTTTAGTTATATTTCTTAGTATATCTCTTACGTAATTGAAAAGGACAAAGAAAGTGTTATATAAAGACATTACTTTTTCCTTCTTCCCCTTTAAAGGAATCAATTTGTTTCCCTCCAACATTAAAAAAAATGTTCTTGTGTAGTTATTATCGTAAGTTACTGCACATTTCTTAATGGAGGCAAAGTGCACCTAGAATGAAACTAACCACTGTAAATTGAGCAATTCAGTTGCATTCAGCACATGGACGCTTGCTGTTCAACCATTGCCACTATTTAGTTCCCAAATACTTTTGCCACCCCCACATAAGGCTTTATATGCAATAAGTCATCAGTTACTGTTTCGGACTAAATTTTGTCTCCATACAAAAAGCTATGTTACTATCCTAATCCCTGGTATATGGAGATTTAGCTTTATTTGGATGTAGTCTTTGCAGATATAACTAGTAGAGAGGAAGTCAAGCTGGAGTAAGGTGGTTACTAATTTAGCATAATAAGTGTCCTTACCAGAGGACAGACACTGCAGGATAGCATCGTGTGTGTGAGTGCAGAGAGGAGTAAGGCAGGGGCCAGCCAAGGGATTCCAGCGATCTCCAGCAAAGCAGCAGAAACAAACACAAAACAAGGATTCTGCTATCAGTCTCAGAGAGAACGCAGCCCCCTGACACCTTGATTTCAGAGTTCTCACTTTCACTGTGAAACAGTAAATTTTTTTGTTAACTCATTCAGTTGTTCATACTTCATTAAAATTGCCACAGAAAATGAATACGCTTACAGCCTGCCCCTCCTTTAGTTCTTGGCAATCACCATTGTGTTTTCTGCCATCATCGATAGATTTATTCATATAAACAAAGTCACTGGACATGTGACCATTTGGGTCCAACTTCTTTCCCTGAGCAAATAATTTGAAATTCATCCAAATTGTAATATATATTAGCACATTATTTGTTTGTGGTTGAATAATATTCCATTGTGTGTGCATATCAGAGTTTATCCATTCATCCACTGGGGAATATTTGAGTTCTTTCCATCTTTTAGCAATTATCAATAATTCTGCTCTGAGCAATTAGATGAAAAGTCTTTTCCTTTCTGTTTCTTTTCTATTAATCTCTTTCGTTTGGTTCTTACTTCCTTTATCTTGTCTTTCAATTGTGTGAGTACATACAATGGAGAATAATTTCTGACTCATAAGTAATTCTAAGTGTACATTTTTGGAGGTGCACAACATTTTATTTGTAACATTTCACTTTATTTTGTAAAGAGTTCTCATAATTCACTTACATTATCTTTATAATTTTAGTAGATATCCATAAATAATAAAGCAACAGACATTGAAGGGATTTCTATAGCAAGCTGAATATATATGATCAGGGCCAATAAGAGCTTTTCAGGCATCAATCTCGTGGTGCTATTCCAACCGCTCTATCAATCCGTCACTACCATTGTCTCTATTTCCAAATAAGGGAAGTGGAACTGAGAAAACACATATACATGAACTGATACAGGGTTCTGAGCAACTCAGTGGTGCAACTATGGTCCACAACTGTCGTTTTACACTCAATCCTTTTATTTCCTGCTACACCCTGATCCCCAAATCTCCACCTTTTTGCTGCAATGTGAATAAATCTTTCACTATTAATTTTCCTGGTGACTTCCTATCTTCTATGCTACTATAGAAAATAGCCTTCTTTGGAATCTGTTTTGCTTCTCTTTATCTTTTGCCCTTTGAATAAATTATGAAGAATGGAGCTATTGGGTCACAGAATTTGATGGTTCTCTGGCATCTGGTCCTGTTGCTTTAGAAGAATTGAACAGATTTCACAGTTTTCATGTATGTATCAAGAGCTTTTTCAGTGGAAATGAATCTAACCTTTTCCATATGTTGAGTGTCATTATCCTTATCTCAGACTTTGTTGATTACAGCATGGCACTAGTAAGACTGTGGGTTAGATCAATAAAACCCTTCCATCTTCCAGTGTAGGACCTATGCCTATGCACAACTGCTGCATATCATTGATCTTAAGAAATAGAATAGAATTAAATAGTTGGGTTAAGACCAAAATATATTATCTGTAAAAACAATCCAGTTCTTGATTTCTTTTATTTTCCAGGCCACCCCTAGTGTACAATCCCTTCTCCAGTACTATACGCTTAACCTTGTAATGTCCAGTAGTACTTCCTGTGATGATGAAAATATGTAATTTTGCATTATCTAATACAAAATATACTAGCCACATGGGACTATTAAGCAGTGTAAAGCTTTTTTTTTTTTTTTTTTTTGGTGCCGGGGATCGAACTCAGGCCCTTGTGCTTACAAGGCAAGCACTCTAATCACTGAGCTAAATCCCCAGCCCTATTAAGCAGTTTAAATATAGCTAGTTTACCTGAGGAGCTTTTTTAATTTTATTCAATGTAGACTTGTTTAAATATAAATAGCAACATCCAGCTTACAACTAACGCACTGGACAACATTGTGTGAGACTTTTCCTATTCTTGGTAAGGCTCATTTGTCCTCTTAAACTGATTCCACATAGTTAACTAAGTATATTCTGAATATAAAGTCTACATTTTGGATTTATAGCTGGTAACATCTTAGGTCATCTTCCATTCACTGTGGTATTATGATTTGCATTGAGATAAAAAGTGTGTTCTTTGGAACAAAGAGTAATAATTTAAACATTTTTCATGGCATGACAAGGCATTGTGTCCCATAAATGTAAAGAAATAGAAAAATTTGATGAATAACCTGAGTAATAGAACAACTGAACTTCAGACCCGTTTTTCTGGGAATAAGTGTTCCAAACCGTGTGTTCGGTCTTCATCTATAAGGAGAACAACTCAACTGGGTGTTGAGTTGGATCTTCCAATTTGGACACCCTTTTATCTTCACCGTAGTCAGAACATGACGGGTACCTTCAACTTTCGCCCTAGGAATTCTCCTCTCTAAGTGGAAATGGGACAGCTGTTATCCGCCCTGTGCTTAGTAAAAGTCTGTCTCTATCACAAACTATCCTGAACATTTTAGGATGGAATGATTTCCTATGAAACATCTGAATCAATTAGGTATGATTGTTTGTGTTTTATTTTATTTACTCCCACAAACACAAGCAAAAAAAAAAAGTTACTGCTTCTGAAATGTCAATGCCAAGAATACTTCATCTGATGCATTTTAATTTTGTTGGGAGACACATGTTTAAACAAAGCCGAAAGTGGAAAATCCTGCACAAACAAAATTAAATATTAAAATATAGAAATATATAAAACAATATATGCCAGCTCCAGGCGCTCAGATAAAATGCATTTAAAAATGTTGTTTCTCCAGGACAGAGGAAACATTGCCAGCTATCTCAAGTGCTGAAGAATGCATATTGCAGCACGTCCATATGTTTGCACATTTTAGATTTTCAACATGAAGCTGCTGATAAGGGTTTGGGATGGACGACCATTCTGTATGTAGTAAACAGAACAATTTTACCAAAAAAATTTGTTTCATGTTGATGTGTATACAAACTGCTTCATAAACAGATTGGTTTCTGAAGTACTTGCTTTTCACAAAATTTTTACAATTCACCATTTACAGACTCTATCTGTGAAGTTCCTTTTTTACCAAAGTTTGGTCCTCCATGAATTAATAGTTCTCAGATGTTTTAGAAATTTCAATTTAAGTGGGGTGTGGTGCTGTAATTCCTGTAATTCCAGCACTCTGGGAGACACAGGAAGGGGGATCACAGATTCCAGCCCAATCTGGGCAATTTAGCAAGACTGTTCTCAAAATAAAAAACAAAAAAGACTGCAATTCTAACTGAGCGGGAGGCCCTGAGTGCAACAACAAGGACAGCAGAAACCAAACAACAACAACAGAGTTTTCAATTTAAAGTGGAGATGTGAAAACTCTCTGTTTATCTTTATATCTGGTAACTACTGTGTTTGTGTAACTAGAGTATTTACCAGATTTATAAAAGCGAACAAGAGTAGAGATAAAACTGTATTGGTTTCTAAATATGTCTCTATCTAAAGGGAAAAAAGCACTAGTAAATAAATAATATAAGATATATAAAATATGCTGTAATAACATAGTATCATAAAAACAGAATAAGACAGAAGTCAATTGTGATCTTGTATGTTTACTGCTATGGAAAGGGAACCAGAACTAGAGTTTCTCTACTCAATTTAAACTCTGTATCTAGAAGTTTTATTTTTTCTTAAAACAGATTCTTTCCAAGTTCTTCAGCCAAAGCAGGAAGATAGAGCTTCGATAGCGTGCCTGCTTAGTGTGCATGAGGCCTGGGTTTGATTTTTCTCATACCACCTAAACAAACAAACAAACAATCACAGAGTAGGAAGATAGTGTGATGGCCACTAATCTACAGCCTGAGTCTCACAAATAGGCAGCTAACTGCAAAATGCCTTTGGAAAAACATGTAGGCTGACACCATTTTCCGTGGTGACACTCCATGCCAAATATATATTTTCAGAATAGTGGTTTGGGTTAATTAATGAGAGATTTTATAAATAACTATCTTTTCATTAGTTAGTTTAATGATGTGAAAAGGTACTAAAACACATCCCAGAAAGGCTCCATACAAGGCTATGCATAGCAAGTGTGCCGAGCCTCAGCCACTTAATGCATGTGGATGGTGAGTTGATTACTGTGATGTTATAATGCAAAACAAAAATTGTATTTTCACTGTGCCCTTTGGGTTACTGCTTTAAAGGTAGGAAAAGAAGAAGGGATGAATAATAGATCTACTAAGGAAACATTTCTTTGAGTTTTTCATTATAGTAAAAACATCTCAGTGGAGAGATAAAATGGATTTACTAAATCGCCAGAATAAAGATATGATTGTAGGAACTGTATGGGTACTGTATAATTCATTTTCCACTAATCTCTTTTTTTGAAATCTGAGCACAAGGAAGAAAAGAAATACTTTTTTCCATAATATAGTTAGAGGATATTGAAAACAGTCTTTATTTCCAGACATTTTGGATTATGACTTTCATTCTAACAATCATTTTGAACAAAAGAAATGGAAGTGTCAGCTATTAAAAAGAAATTAACTCATATATAAATGGATGTTCCTTGAGAACATACTCTTAAGTGAAATAAATCAGACACTCATGAGCACACATCGAATTGTTTCTCTGATATGAGAAACCATAGCTGTAAATAAGGACAAAGAGGTGTAATAGATATTATATAAAAGGAGAATGGTGTGCAGAGGAGAGGAGTACTAGAAAGAAAGAAGGGGAAAAGCAGCAAAGCAACAGGGGAAAGAGAGGGGAAAGGGAAAATATGGAAGATGATGACTGAACCTGCTGTAAATAGGGAGGGAGGGAGCAGAGGGGAGGGGTAGGGGAGAGGGGGGAGAACCAAGATGCATCATGTATAGGTACAGAATAAATGTAATGAATGTGACCATTATATGTAGAATGTACCAATACATGTTCTTCGTTTAAAATAAAAAAAAAAAGAAATTAACTCCCAAATTGCAAATACAACATTAACTTTGTCTAGTGTATCAACAGAGGAAAATAGTTTTCTAAATATTTGTCTTAGCGTGTATCTCTTTTACATTCTGTCAATTGAGAACAATTCTGTCAATTCTTGTAAATTAATCTGTAATTGTTACCATTAAGACTAATAAAGTCATAAGAGTTTTATCCAGTCAACTGAAAAACATAGGGAATATCCAAACTGAATATGTATTTTATTAGACTTTTCATTAATGAGATTCATGCTTGGTATACAAACATATTTTAAATGTATAACATTTTACAGATTTACCCAGTGTAACAACAAACTATGCCAGGAAAAACAATATCATATAATAAGAGTATTACAAGTAGATCACGCTAAAAAGACCATAGCTGATGGGAGCAGAATATGGAAAATTTGGTATTTTTCCTCTTCCCATTCTTCATTCCTATCAATAGTATGTTAAGGATCTCTGGACATCTGAACCAAACCAAACTCATTTATCAAGTTGAGCTTAGTAATTGGACAGATCCATACTGGGTCTCCAGTTGAGATGAATTCTGGTTACAGCAGTGAATACCTGGCTCTTCTCTTTTCCATAAATACAAAAACTTTATTTCCTCCTGGGTGGCTGTGTTTGGCTGAGTGTTCTAAGAACTTCTATTGGTGATGGAAATCTCATTCTCGTTAGAATCTATTCCACAGGCCTTCTTTGTCAGAAAACTGAGGTTCAGCCTTGATAGAATGATTTCAAAGTGCCAGTGCTTCTTGGGTTCAGGAGGAAAAAAAAAAGAGTTGTAACAATTGGTGAACCTCTTTACAAATACTTTTCAGAGGATGAGGCCAAATGCTGCTTGGCAAACTGAGATAGCAGAGTCAGAGAAGGACATACTGCGGAGGTGGGAGGTTCTGTTTGGAGACACCAAATTAGGAGATGTGTCCTGAGTGATGAAGAAAATAGTTACAAGTATGGACTAATCAGAAAGAGAAAGATAGACTTGATTAGTGCACAAAACCACCTTGAGTAGTTTTGTTTGAATGGTGATGTTCGTAATCTTTTCTTCCCCAGTTAATGTTAAATTGGCAAACTGAGGCATGCAGCGGACTAATTACCCTTGGGAAGAATAGGTGAATCATGGAAATGCGTTTCCCCCATGCACGTACCACTTGTCATTTTCCTATTCATCTGTCATCTATTTCACGGTGGATACAGTATTCTTACACTTTCAGTCATGACAACCACCCACTTCTGTGTTCTAACACGATTGCTCTTTTGCTCGGTATCATCAACCATCCTATTCATTATTCTGACCATTTCTAAGAGGATAAAGTTGGTTTGATAAGCTAACTCTACATAAGTTTTGAATGATATCCACTGCCTAATTCCTTAGTGACTCCACATATGATAGTAATTTAAAACAACTCCTCACAAAGAATGTAATCATTATGTACCAAAAATAAGTTTAATAAAAAAAAGTTGAAAAAGAGAAATCCCAAATAAAGTAAGTTAATAGACAATCCAAAATATCCTTGCATCTATCTTTTTTTGTTTTTGATCTTGTGAGCTGTCTGGATATAGTTACACAATAGTAGGTACTTGGGGAAATATGTTTTGGGTAAACCAAGGTTTACTTGTGATTTTATTTTTTTTCTACTCTTAAAGTCAAGCATTATGACGATTGCTCCATCCATGTCAAAAGACAAGATGGCAAAGAACTGGCACATGAGCAACTGTTATGCTTTTACACTCACTCCAGATATTATCAGTCTATCTCATCATTCATTCACTCCGCATTTAGATGTGGCCTTAAAATTCTTCTCAATTCAGCCTTTCAGCAATCACCAAAGGACAATCAGGGGTTCTTACTCATAGCAGCGTGTGCATATGGGGGAAGTTCTTCAGGAAAAGAAATGGATCAAAATATGCACAACTAACATTACTACCTTTACAATGCAACATTACTACAAACCACTAAGATCAGTTCTATAGCACTGTCATGGAAATCATTTGAATTTCAGAATACTACATACTGCTTGCAAGTGAAATCAGATGGAATCGATATGGATTGATGATGGAGGCAGCAACAGGTGTTATGGAGTATACTTTTGAATGAATTGTTCATTTCTCTCTCCCCTGTGATCAGTATAAGGGCAAACAGTATATTAGCTTTGGCTATATTAGTCCATGCAAGCTCTTGTACAAAATTCATCACATTTAAGAGACCTATATTGAGTCCTTGAACTATCCAAAACAGAAATATAGTAAACATATTTTTATTAAATATGTACAATTCATCATGACCTGAGTAGTTTTCAGCTGGTACACTGACATTTTTCATTTTGACTTCCCTAATTGGACTAAAGATGCCAGGTGAAAGATCATATTGAGAATGTGCAGCAATTTTACTTTTGTTAATTATGCCATCATATTGATGTCCTCAGTGGTTGACACTGTGTGAACATTTCTAACATTTGACTTTTATGATAAATTATTTTTTATTCTTCTTAAATCAGACAGTTTCCCTATCCTTCTTCATCTTCTACACAAATCATATATAAATCTTAAAATGCAAAAATATAGTATGAAAAACCAAACAGGAATGTACATTTCTCTCTTGCAGCAGCTATAATGTTAAATATATTAATACTGTTTCGTATGTTGTTTCATCTTTCAATATAACAATCTAAATTGTCCTTTCAAAAATTTGTAGGTTCACATTAAGGTCAGAATTTGCTGATAAATGATTGATAGTGCAGAGAAGTTCAAAATTATAATGCCAAGCTCTAAAGATGGTACACGAGGGGACTAATTTGGAAATGAGAACTTCATTCTTTCAAAGGCCAAATAAATAAGAATAACTCTGTGTAGTTTTAACTCACCAAGGTCCTTGGGTTGTATGATAGCTAATAACTTATCATAATATCTAAGCAATATTTTGAAATGAAAATATTTCTGAGGAACTCTAATTGTGTCATTTTTGTACTAGTTTGTAGCAGCAGGGAACATTAAACTCTGACTAAAAATGGAAAATTCTAGTTATGCCTAACCTCTGGTTCGGTTGATCAAAAGTTTCAATCATATTAGGATTCCAACTTCTTTGCGTGTGTCCAACCTGTTTCTTTCTGGTTTCATGTCATATTTGGTTCAGCACAGCGTGATGTCGGAGCACTTCCAGAACTAACAATGTCCATGGGAAAGGAGAGGGACATTTTTTTTTTTTCCCATGGATCTTTCTTAAGAAAGTGAAATGATACCCAGTGGAAACTACTTTCTTCCTTAACCAAATGAGGCTGTATTCATGTTTAAGTAATTTTAAGAAATGGAAATGCAATTACTGTGCTAGCATCAGAGCAATCAACATTTATATGAATCAATACTCAAAATCAACTACTACATTTACAAAGAAACAACATAATCAATGTCCTTTACAGGTTTTCTAATAGTCACTATTTAAATCAATATTCTTATATCTGGTACATATAATCATGAAAATTCATTATATCCATAAGATATCATGTGATGTTCCAAAAGATGTGCACATTGTGCATGGATTTTATATATATATATATATATTTATATATATATAAATTTAAATATTTATCTATTTCTTTAAGGTGAAAATATTTAAAATCTTTTGACATGTTGAATTTTTAAATTAATATTCTTAATACTATATAGAACCAATGTACATATTTGTGTTGTAACATGATATTTTGATACTAGTATACCCTGTGTAATATTGAAATCACAGTAAATATATCTAGCTTCTCCAACATGTATCATTTCTTTATGATGAAAACATTCAAAATTCCTTCTTGCAGCTTCTTGAATTACACAGTATGATATCATTATCTATAGTCCCCCTACCATTCAACACCATATCAGAGCTTCTTACTCCTAAGTATAACTCAGTACACACTGATCAGTCCTGTCTCATTTTTCCTTTTTAATGCACTTTCCCAGTGCTTCTGATAACCACAGTGTTTCACTTCAAGGAGAGCAGTTCTCCATACGGAAAGTACAGAGAGCATATTCTCTGTACAAGTAAAATCATATAGTGCCTGTCTTTCCGTATCGGGCTTGATTCACTTAACACAGTTACCTCCAATGGCATTCATGTTGTCCCAAATGACAGGATTTTATCCTTTTCAGGACTGAGTAGTATTCCATTCTATGTACATACCACACATTCTTTATTCATTCATTAGCTGTTGAACATTTAATTGTTTTTCTTTCTTGGCTGTTGAGAATGGTGCTGAAATGAGACTGGGAGGGCAGATTTCTCTTTGAACGGATCAGTTCATTTCCTCTGTGTATTTACCCAGAAGTGAGATTGCTGCCCAACAAGAAAGATTTACTGTCCATTTTTGAGAAATTTCCATATTGTTTTCCATAATGTCTGCACTAATTTACATTCCTGCTGTCAGAATGCATAAGGGGCTCCTGCCTTTCCATGTTCTCACCAGCACTTTTATATATTTTATATTTTTAATAATAATTATTCTTTTATGGATGATGTGGTATTTCATTTTGGTTATAATTTGCATTTCTCTGATTAACAACATTGAGAATTTCATCATGTACCTGTGTTCTGTTGCTTCTTCTTTTTTTTTTTTAGAAATTTTGAAATGTTAATTTGTGTCTATTGCCCATTTCAATTAGACTATTTTTCTTCTCATTATTAAGCATTTTGAGTCCACTGTATAAACTGGATATCAACTTCTTGGAGATACATTGTCTGGAAACATGTCTCTGATTCTGTAAGTGTGTGTTGACTTGGATGATCGCTTTCTGTGCAGGAGATTTTTATTGATCTAATTTTATTTGTCTGTTTGCTTTTGTGTCCTGTGGTTTTGGGTCTTATTCAAAATTCCCTTGACAATTCCAATCCTCTCGAGAACTTACCCTATATTTTCTTCAGTGTTTTCATAATTTAAGGTCTTGCATTTAAATCTTTAATCTACTTAGGGTTGATTTTTTTTTTTTTTAAGTGACAAGGCAGAGGCATCTAGTTTCAGTATTCCTCCTGTGGTTATCCAATTCTCCCAGCACCATTTGTTGAAGTACTAACCTCATTCTTAGCACTTGGCTGAAAATTGGTAGGATATAGGTTTACTTCTAGGTTCTCTATTCTTTTTCATTTGTGTCTGTTTTATGGCAATACCATGCTGTTTTATAATACTACAGCTTTATAGTACATTTTATAGTACTACAGCAGAAAATATGATTTGTTCTTTTTTTTTTTTTGGCTCAGAATTGTTTGGGTGCCTGGAGGTTTTCATGTTTTTATGTTTGTTTTTTGTTTCCAAACAAATTTTTTCCTAAAGAAAAAAAATGTCTGTAAAGAATATCATTGGCATTTTGATATTTTACTGGAGATCACAATGAATCAGTAGATTTGTTTGCTTATCAGGGATGTTTAAAAAATATTCTTTCAATTCCAAAACACAGAATGCCTTCTCATTTTTCTGTGTGTACTTGTGCATTTCTTTCATGATATTTTAATTTTCATTGTAGCGATCTTTTAGTTTATTTAAATTTATTCCTGGAAATCATATTCTAGTTATTATTGTCAATGATTTTCTTTCCTGACTCCTATTTCATATATTTTACTATTGGTATATACCAAAGCTGCCGCTTTTATACATTAATTTTGTAGCTTTTAAATTTGCTAAACTTATTTAATGATTTTAATCAATAAATAAGCTCCACAGGAAGTTTACCTGCTTTTTTGATGTAGTCATTGATAGCTATAAACTTCCCTCCTAGTATCGCTTTTGCCGCATCTCAAACATTTTTCTGTGTTGCATTTCCATTTTCATTTGTTTCTAGGAATCTTTTCATTGCCTTCTTCTTCGCACCACTCTTCTTTAGGAATGAAGCTCGTTATTTCCATGTGTTTGTACACGTTCCTATATTTTGTTATTGTTTTGTAAGATTATTACATTGTAGTTAGAAAAAATGCATGGTATGGTTTCAATTTTTAAAAACTTTGTCAAGCCTTGTTTTGTGGCCCATGATACGTTCTGTCTTCAACAGTGTTCTGCGTGCTCTTGAGAAGAGTGAGCATCTTTCATCCATCGGGTAGGAAGTTCTGCAGTTGTCTGTTAGAGACATTTTTCCAGTACGGAATTTACCGATGGTGTCTCT